>PQWD01005130.1:0-67240 GCA_019425675.1 Leucinodes orbonalis | reverse complement strand
TTAAAAGACAAATACGAAAATGGGGGAGAGAGGATGCGGTGACAGACGACTCTAGCCAAGGTTTATTAGGCGCCGGTTCGTACATTCTCATAGACCTTAAATTCTTTATAATTAAAGCTCTTTTCCTCTATATCAACAAGCACTCTGTGTCGATGTTTTCGAATTAGTTTCGACCTCGTTTAGAACGACTACAGAGAGAAGATTTATTAAAATCTGTATTTATATTGTTCTAGAAACTTCTTGGCCTAACATATAACAAGAAGAATTTATTAATGAATAAGGTAAAATAAAGTACAATCAAAACGAAATAAACAAAGTTTCATGAAGAAGCCTTTTTAACGCATACAATATACATTTTGAGAGATTGCCTAGAGCAACCTAAAAATCTAATTCTCATTAAAAACTGTTGGTAAAATATTTCGATTGAAAACAGTAGGTATGAAGTTATCTTAATAATGAGAAAGCAAACAATTGGTAGCACTTACAATGCTTCGATGAATTCATCGGAAAAAGTTCTGGTGTTATTTCTCAATATAGAAACTGGTATATTGTTTTCAACTTTAAGTGTAGCCTTTCTTTTTTGCTTTATTTCCCATTCTTACCAATGACGGTCTGCGTTTGGTGTAATGGTTGAAACGTCAGCTCTTACACTAATGGTTCCGGGTGCGATCACCGGGCAATACAAACATTTGTGTGCATGAACATGTCTGTATTGGTCTGGGTGTTTTCTATGCATAATATGTATGATTTATCCTAGACAAAAAAATCATCATCATGAGCTCATTAAAACCGTCCCACCGAGGGGCACGAGCGCTCCCGGTATAACGAGGGCGATTAGGCTAAGTCGTCCACGCGGGTCTCGCGCGATTGGACGACCTTCACACACTAACCTTTCTATCTCTTCGCAAGACGTGCATAGAAGGTTTACCTCACGATGTTTCCCTTCACGAATGAGCGTCGGATAACGTACTATATTTTTCGAAAATTCGCAATACACATTGGTACTGGATGCGGGATTTGACACCTCAGCCTCCTGGTAGGGAGGAAACAAGTCCCATTGAGCACCACGCGGTATGTCAGTGGATATTTATATATTTTTATTTATAATAAATTTAACTGCTTTTTACAAAATCCAAATATACCTAATAACAATACATTTTTTAACTGTTACGCTGACACTTTGGTGGTTATTCGCACAGATTCCGCGAGGTCGGTGAATTACAAATAAGTTATTCACGTGTGATCAACGCGCAAATTTGTACTGACTCATATTTGTAAATCCAAATTAGGTTTCGCGACATCGATCCGCGTGCCGACAAATTTGTACGCTAATCCGATTGACCCGCGAACCGTTGCTGACGAATCCGGGAAACATCAATTAAATGAAACCAAGGCTTGGACCGGTATTTTTTGAACCGGTTTGATGAATTTACCTATGGAACATTTTGAAAAAGGTTTTGTTCCACTAAATCGGTTAATAAACCGGTTTTTATGAATATGGTTTTTTGAATTAACCGGTCAAAATTTTCATCCAGAGAAATGAAATAAAGTTCGTGATGTATTATTTTGCAGCGTCGCGTTGTCTGCGCGCACACACTTCACTTGCAACAGACTGGACGGCATTTGCGAGTACACAGCAGATGATTCGATCGACGAGTTGCACAACAAGTTTTTTTTTTTTTTGGTATGTATATGGGCAACGAGCAGGCCAGATCACATGATGGAAAGTGAATACTGCGCCCATGGCATTTGCACAACACCAAAGGTATCTACAAGATGCGTTGCCGGCCTTTTAAGGAAAGGAGTCACGCGTCTTTTCTTGAAAGGTTTGCGTCGAAATCTGTCCGGAAAAACCGCATGCGGCAACTCATTCCACAGTTGCGACCGATCTCAGCATAAACCGGTTTATTTCGGTTTCAAGTATCGTTCCTATTTGTTTCCGCTCCGGAAGGAAAAGTATGACAAAATCGTTTTAACCCTAATAACACCGGTTAATGTTGAACCGGTTTTCAAGCCCTGAATGAAAGTCGTACATTTGGTTATGATCGTCTAATTTTTTTCAATGTTTTGGTGTCTTGGAGGATACGTTAAGCCTTCGTGCCCGACTACTACTCTTCGCTGATACCTAATACACAGTAATGATACTTATACTATTGGCAGGCGAAAGTGGTGCCCTGGAAGATATCTTCGGATGTATTAAATGAAAGATTTCGCTTCACATGTTCTATTTGGATATTCAGGTATATGAGTACGCGTAAGTTTTACTACAATAAGTATCTAATCCGATTATTTATAAGCAACAAGGTTATATTATTCACAAATATTTCCTGCAGGCAACAAGATAAGCCTTGCAAGTGTGCTCGCTTTGATGTGTGTGTTTATTGAAACATTGAAATAAAATATTAAATGACAACAACATTACCCAGTTAATTATCCGTTAACTGAGCAGGATTCAAAAAATCTTGTTTGGGTACAGATTAACTGTAACTATTCTTGTTATATTTCGACACAACATTATCTTGTCTATATTAACAAAACCATGACTTGTTGAGACGGAATATAATAGACGAAAGGCATGGGAATGGCTTACAAGAAAACACTAAACAGAGTCAACTAAGAGGTTTTGGCACAAACTTTAGTGCAATAAAAATAGACTACGTCACGAACCGTATCTTTTGTCCTGGTTTTAGAGTTCCAATGGGATCCATTTCGGAAACGATCTTTTCCTAATTAGTGACTTGATGACGCATTAAGAGGTGACCTTGTGACACCACATTCTTGTAATTCTAATTCGACCTAATTTGTCGGTTGTTTGTTTGTTCAGATTATATTATTTTTTATGAAGTGAACGGGATACACATGTTGTAAAAAACTACTTCCCACAACCACACAGTGCTTGATATCATCATCATCAAGTAGAAATAACCTGATAAACGATTATTCGTCATCATCAGCTCATCAAACGTCCCCATCGAGGGGCACGAGTCTAACCGTATAGGGTGTTTAGGGCCTTAGTCATCCACGCGGGCCCAGTGCGCGTTGGACGACTTCAATCACAGCCTTTGAATCCTTCCGCATAATTTCGAAAATTCGAAACACCATGTGGTACTGGGGTGCATTATTTGACCATCAAGTCTCCTGGTAGGAAGGCAACAGTTCCAGACCCGTGGCGAGCTGGCCAGTGTGAAGGACACCGATGCCGCCTCTCAATGTGCTCAAAGTTGAGAAAAGTTTGAATAACTACACCTTCCTTATGCTTGAACACAATTCCTTAGATTTTCTTCCGGTCAGTTGTTGCAAGGATATAATATCATCTCTGGCAAATCGCGTTTCCCTTCACACATCCGCCGCGTCCCCAGATTGTTTCATTAGCAGGTCATCGATTAGCCGCCGCAAAAACCCAATACGTGACCCACATCAAACGCCCGTCGGGGGACCGGATTACTGTAAACGTAATCTGATTGGCTGCTTTTGACGTTTCCCAAACGTGCCACATACGATGCGATGACGCATCGGTTTGCTTATATACGTTACAAAAACGTTTTGGGATAGAAAAAACCAACTTCATGAGCCGAATTCACCGGAGAATGGTACTTAATGGTAGTGGGCTGGTCAAGTGTGTCGCAGAGTCAAAGTTGGAGCAGCCTAATTCTAGAGTGGCGACGGCGTTTTGGTAAGCGTAACATAGGACTTGCTCCCGGCCCGATGGACCGCCAACTGGCGAAAGATCGCCGCTGGAGGATGGATGAGTCGATGAATAACCGGGATATCTGGCGCGGAATGGGGGAGACCAATGTCCGGCGATGGACTGAGCCAAGTTAAAGAAAACAGATAGTTGAGGGCGATTCACACATATCAGTGAAGCCATAGATCCAGTATCCGTACAGATAAAAATATTTTTCCATGCATTGTCTATGAAAGCATCCCAACTTGTCAGTGTAAGTGATGACACAGTACTCTCAGCGTCAGTGTCGGCACCGGTAATTACGGATTATTCGTCGTCGACTATATATTAATAATAATAATAATAATAAACTTTTTGCAGCAAAAAAATAATAACCAATACACAAAGGAAACATAAATAGTTGTACATTTAAGGCGGACTTATCGCTATCAACAATCTCTTCGACAACCTACATAAGAGGAAATAAATAAAAGTTGTAGAAGAAATGAGTCAATATTGTGCAAACACGAAGTTAGAAAATTAAAGAAAAAAGATAATACAATCCAATACATCCAATTATTTATAAGAGTAATTTCACAACATACATACCTATACAAATGGAGACAGGAGTACAAGTCAGGACGAATAAGTGGACAAGAGTGAGTTTAACGCGGACTTGAAAATAGGTCAAGAATTGAGATTCACGGATACGACATGGTAGGGAATTCCAAAGGCGAATTGATTTCTGATATTTTTATGCTGGATGTCACGGTGGAATGCACTAGGGCAGCCAAGAAAACAAAATGGAGGACGAGCAATGAATTGAATTCGTTCCAAAATACGGTGTTATATTATTATTTGTCCAGAAAGACACGGATATTGACTCTTAATCGCCATGCTTCGGACACCCACTTTCTCTTTTTGTCTTGATCTTGTCCATATTTTTTTTTTTTTTTTTTTTTTTTTTTTTTTTTTTTTTTTTTTTTTTTTTTTTTATTTTTTTTTTTTTTTTTTAATTTTTTTTTTTTTTTTTTTTTTTTTTTTTTTTTTTTTTTTTTTTGTTTTATTTTTTTTTTTTTTTTTTTTTTTTTTTTTTTTTTTTTTTTTTTTTTTTTTTTTTTTTTTTTTTTTTAATTTATTTTTTTTTTTTTTTTTTTTTTTTTTTTTTTTTTTTTTTTTTATTTTTTTTCTTTTTTTTTTTGGTTTTTCGTCCTTCTTTTGGTTTTTGTTTTCTTTTGTTTTCTTTTTTTTTTTTTTCTCTTTTTTCTTTTTTTTTTTGTGGTTTTTAATCTTCTTTCAATTTTTTGTGTGTGTTTTTTTTTTTTTTGTTATTTTTTTTTTTTTTCTTTTTTTTCTTTTTTTTTTTTGCTGTTTCTTTTTTTTTCTTTCTTTTTTTTTATTTTTTTTTTTTTTTTTTTTTTTTTTCTTTTTTTGTTCTTTTTTTCTTCCTGTTTTTCATGGTTTTATTCATTTTTTTTTTTTTTGGTTGTTTTTTTTTTTTTGTCTTTTTTTTTGTTTCTTGTTTTTTTCTGTTTTTTTTTCATTTTATCTCTTCTTTTTTCTTTTTTTTTTTTTTGTTTTGTTTTTTATTTTTTTTTTTCTGTTTTTTTTGTTTTTGTTGCGTTTTTGTTTTTTAATTTTTGTTTTCTTTATGGTTTTTTTGTTTTTTGTATTATTCTCGTTTGTTGGTTTTTTTTCTTTTTTTTTTTTTTTTTGTTTTTCTTTGTTTCTTTGGGTGCTGTTGTTTTTTTGTCGTTTTTTTTATAGTTTTTGTTTTTTTTTGTTTTTTTTTTTTTTTGTTTTTGTTGTTGTTGTATTTTTTTCTGTTTTTTTGTGTTTAGTTTTTTTGTTTTTTTTTTTTCTTCTTTTTTTTTGTCATTTTTCTTATTGTTGCTTGGTTTTGTGTTTTTTTGTTTTTTTTTTGTTCTTGTATGCTTTTTACGTGTTTGGTATTTTTCTTTGTTGTATTTTTTTTCTTGTTTATTTTTTTTTTGGTTTATTGTACCGTTGTTTTTTATTTTTTTTTGCTGTTTGTTTTTGTTTTGTTTATTTTGTCTTTTTTTTTCTTTGTTGTTTTTTCTTTTTTAGGTTTTTTTTTTTTTGTTAATTCTTGTTTTTTTTTTGTTTGTGTGTTTTTTTATTTTTTTTTTTCTTTTTTTTTTTTTTTTTTTTTTTTGGTTTTTGTTTTTTTTTTTTTTTTTTTTTTGTGTTTTTGTTTTTTTTTTCTTTGTTTTTTTTTGTTTGTTTTTTTTTTTTTTTTTTTTTTCTTTTTTTTTTGTTTTTTGTTCTTTTTGTGTTTTTCTTCTTTCTTTAATTTTTGTTTTTTTTTTTGTTGTATCGATTTTTTTTTTTATCTTTTGAATTGTCTCGTCGTACTCTTATTATGATCAGGCTTTATTTTCAATATGTTTATAGATCCATGTTTCCTGATAGAGGTAATTTCTGAACAGTGACAGCACTTATTACTTATTACAAGCTTTATCAGCTATTGATGTATCGCTCAATTGAACTGAATGTTTCTGTAATTTATCTCATGGTCTTGTTGTAGAAACTGGATCGGGATTTCATATTAAATTTCGTGGGCCCCGCCGGTGGCGGGGGCGGCGCCGTGAAGTCCTGACTGTCATTATAAACGCAGTTGGATCGTGGAGCTGTGGGGGAGGGGAGTCATCCGGTATGATGTCTACCATGCGAGAATTCGATCATGGTTTTCCGAGTTTGCGTAATAGCGTAGTTCAAATTTGATGTGCGCAAACTTAATCAACATTGATAGGGAGAAATGAATGTAAAAAAAAAGTCCATAGGTCTTAAAATGGATTGATTTGGATTTTGTTACTAGTTTTATAAAATTTTCGATAGATTTTTATCAGTCGTCCATAGGCCTTCATTGAAAGTAATCTTAACACTGATTGCAAGTGCCTTGTTTGCTATTCAGCAGGATCTAAGTTGAAATACATCCTTTCATGTTTTTGCCGAATTCTTCCTGAAATGATCTGGGGTATTTTCCTTGTTCACTCGATTCTTTTGGTTGGTAATGAGGTAAATATAACTACTCTTTAAAGTGCCATGCGGTTAAAGGTTTATCTTTAAGTTATATTTCTAAAAGAAATACCCTAACACAGTTTTTATTCGTCAAGAAACCTTAACATCTGTTCCCTTAGCAATGTTATTTTTAGATTTAATGAGTAGCAATAGGGGCCGTTGGTGCCGAAAGGTTCTCGAATGGAGACCGCGTACCGGTGGGACGGCCGTCCACAAGTTGGACAGATGACCTGAGGAAGGTTGCGGGTGGCCGTTGGATGCAGAAAGCTTCCGACCGTTTGGAGTGGAAGTTATTGGGGGAGGCCTATGTTCAGCAGTGGACATCATGTGGCTGATATGATGAGTAGCAATTATTCCAGAAACACTGAGCTCTCTAACACTTGTCTTGATTAACGGCCTAAAGGTCACTGGAATTTGATAGATACCTGACTATTCAGGCTCATCAATATACTCGTCATCATCATAATCAGCTCATTATACGTCTTCACTAAATGCATGAGCCTACCCGTATGGGTATAGGCCTTAGTCGTTCACGCGGGCCAAGTATTTGGTCGACTTCATGCACAACCTTTGAATTTTTTTAAAGGCGTGCGCAGGTTACCTTAAAATGTTTTACTTCACCATAAGAACGTCGGATAACGAACATATAATTTCGAAAATTCGAAAAGACATGGTATGGGGAGGGATTTGAACCTGCACCCTCTAGATCGGAAGGCAACAGTCGAAACCAATGGGCCACCGACGCTCTGTTATCTCCACGTTCCTCTCAAATTCTAATTATCCAACCCAATGACTTTGTTCGCAGCGAAAAAGTTAACAAGAAGTTAAAAATGACAACAAAAAACCTATAACGCTGTTCGGGAGTAAATCTTAAGATATAATTTGATTTATCCAAGTAAAGCCGTGCCAAGGTTCTCAAGGACCGATAATCTGAAAAGTTTTGTGCGTGCCTTTCCTATTAAGTGTTTATATTTGCGTTTATTTAAGTTAAATATATATTTTTTTATTTAAGAGCGTCGGTGGCACAATGGTGTGGACTGTTGCTCTCCTTCCGGGAGAGCTGAGGTTCAAATCCCGTAACGTGCCAATGTGTTTTCGAATTATTTGTAATAATAGTAAACAATTCGGGACCCAGTTGTCATGCCTATTGATTTTATAATATAAAATGATCAAAACAGTCTGATCTCTCGCGTGATGGTCAATAATATACCTGGCCATGACAGAAGAGTGTAGATGTCAGCCAATAACTGTATAAAGTAAATTAATACTTACTTTTAGTAAGAATGAGGTAATACTTTCTGCACTCATCACCTGAGACGACGGATATTAAGTCTCATAAACAACACAGAGGATTTTAGTCGGTAGGACGGTAGCTCGGTAGTCGGTAGGACAGTTACAGTCAGCTTACGCTGGTGAGAGTCTGCTGGCAATCCAGGCCGTCGACGCCGTCGTAAGTGCGGCCCCAGGTTTCCTCGGTCGGAGGCATGGAGGACTCGAGGAACACAAAGACTATTCCCCACATTCCCAGGGGCTTGTGCGATGTGTAATAGCGCCTCTCAATCTACTGTTTACAGCCCCTACTAGGACGGGCGAAGCCGGTGCCGCCACCACCTTCTCCGCCTTGAATGCCTCTCAGTTCACTCTCCACAGCCTGAACTAGGCCGGGGAAGATATTACCGCCACCGTCTCTTCCACCCTGTTCTCCTTCACTTGTTCACACTCGCAAGAGGATTCTTCTTCCAGGTCTCATATACTTGGTAGATTAATATATTATCGATACCACACGTCCCTACCATTAACTTCTCTGATGCTATTGACACGCAGCCAAGTTCCACAGTCTGTATTAATTTTTAATTAGCCGCCAAAGTTTAGGGGTTCTGAAGATTTGAGATGCCACCTGTTGAAGAGCAACCGGCCCGGTAAATACTGAATGCTGATTAATTCTAAAGTATGCTAAGTTCACAAAGACGCAAGAATTAACGATGTTGTTTCCATTATGTATGGTACACCTCGAGAACTTCGGTCTGATTTACTAAATGAAGGTCACAAACTTTGCAAAGTAGTGCTGAATATACTTATACCTGGTAGGTGGACCTTGCTAGGGCTGGATTAGCTTCGAGCATTCATCATCATCAGCCTGCAGGGCACAAGTCATCCGGCACAGCATCACTATGGGGAGATTGGCCCGTAACCCTCAACGCCTGCCCAATGCAAATGGATGGGTATAATATTATAAGTGACTAGCGACCCGCCCCTGCTTCGCACGGGTGCAATGTTGATCGTAAAAGGCACGCTCCCGGCTTCCCCGTCGGCCGGTATCGCCGCAAACCAACCGCAAACGCTACGCACCGCAAATTTATATATTTAATATCTTCGAAAATGTTCATTTAAATCATATGCTGTAAAGAACTACTTAGATCTTTATTCAACAATGTATTTAAAATATTAAATTGGATAATATACCCCTCCCGCATACGCACCCCCGCCAATGCGACGCCCACTTTGCAACGGGACGGCCGTGCAGCAGAATAATATTTTAATTTCGCCATAACTTGAAAACCAAACGTCCAATTTTAATCATTCAAAGACCAAATATTATCTACGTAAACTTTTCTTAGTGATGAAATAATTTATTTTGTTAAGGATTAGTAGTATGAGTAAAATAAACGCGTTTCAATGTAGCCAAAAAAAAATTCAATTTTTTTTAAATAAAAATATGGTTGTTGTGCTTCACCCGACATAGGTAGGTATAGTGTGTTGCGGACTTTTTTGTAGATATTAATGAGATCTACACTTAGTTAGAACATTTTATAGTTCTATCTTTTATAGTTTAGGCAGAATACGCAAAAAAGCAACTTTTCTGGTAGTTTTTTTCCTTTTTTGTCCGAAAAACCCAAAATATCTTACGGAACCCTACTTTTTTTCAAAATAAAATTTAGCCTATGTTATGCAGGATTAATTTAGCTTTCGAATGGTGAAAGAATTTTTAAAATCGGTCCAGTAGTTTTTGAGCCTATTCATTACAACCAAACAAACAAACAAACAAAGTTTTCCTCTTTATAATATTAGTGTAGACTATTATACTAAGATAGTAGCCGGAACCGACAGGTTCAATTCGATTACATTATTTTTAGTATAACACATTGTTTAGTATACCAAAAATATTACAATATTATTTCTCAAAATGACACACACAACAGCTATCATTTCGGGGACACATTTTCTGTATTAATGTCAATCCGTCTGTGTTTTTATATTTAATATTAGTAAGTTTATTTATGACTAGACCACGGAGATGGTTATCTTTTTAAATGAAGTGTATCTTTATGACAAGTGAATGTAACAGCAAAGGGTATTCGATTTCAAATAGGGAACTCATTGTTTTGCAGCAATATACTCGTACCGCATCCTACATGAATAGCGCTAAAACTAGCAACTAATATGGACGACTGCCAGATCACCTCGACCTCTCAAAAGCTGTGAATTTGCTCATAAATACAAAAGCACTTCTTTCAGCATGAACACTTCAGTTTTCTGTTAGCTTTTCGCTTGTTGGAATACTAACGATTTTTTGAAATTTAAAATGCTATAATGTTTGTTGGTCGAGTGCAAACTCATTAGTAGTCCATACTATTTGTAGATTGATATTATTACAAGCATAAGAAAAGGTATACTAAAATCAGAATACTAAACATCATTCCTTATCTTAGCCGAGTGCTAGGTTTTTTAATGTTACAAAGTGAACAGAATAACACTCTCCTGATAATAAATAAATAAATATGCACTGACAATTATACAGCGCCATCTAGCCCCAAGTTAAGCGAGAAGCCTTAATTATGAGTACTAAACAACGAATAAACATACTTATATATATTTTTTTTGGAAATACATACATATTATACATAGAAAACACCCAGACCATTACGATCAGACATGTTCATGCATACAAATGTTTGTACTGCCCGGGGATCGAACTTGGAACCCTTGGTGTTGCAGCCGACGACTCAACCGCAACACCAAATGGGTCGGCAAATGGTAAGTGATACGCCTGGTTTATCTCCGAGCAGTTCAAACATTTGTGGATGAACATGTCTGTTTGTATTCTGGTGTTTTACAATATATATGTATTTACAAAAAACTTAAGAGTGTAATGAAAGAGTATGTTTAGCCGTTCTGTTGTTTAGTACCCATTTGCGTAGAGATGTGGCCTCGCTCTGCATCCTCTACCGCGTATATCATGGGGAGTGTTCTGAGGAATTATTCGAACTCGTTCCGGCTGCTACATTTCACCACCGCACTTCGAGGCAAAACTCAAAATTTCATCCTCACCACCTAGATGAATGGAAGTCCTCGACAGTGCGTTTTTGTCGTAATTTCTTGTTACGAACGACGAAATTGTGGAATCAGTTGCTGCCGGAGATATTTCCTGAGCGATACGACCTGGCGACCTTCAAAAATGAGCGTATTCTCTGCTGAAAGGCCGGCAACGCATTTCAGTGCCCTCTGGTATTGCAAATGTACATGGGCGGCGGTGACATTTACCATCAGATGTGCCGTGTGCTCGTTTGCCTGCTATAGCATAAAAAAAAACTTACATACATATAGCTATCGAATTATAATGCAGTCATGTTTGATTCATCGCACTCCAAGTCTATAATAATTGATTTATTTGCATTATTATTGCTAACATACGTAATCGATGCAAGCCGATTAGACGATCGGAATAGATGTTTCGATTACTGACCGCTGCCTTGTAATATGCAAAGCGGGCATTATCCTGATACGATGGTAATGCATGACTCGATTAGTTGGGATCTACGAGATATATACATGATTAACTTGCTGTGTCCCGCGGTGTTTCTCGCGTTTTGAAATATTCTCTACAGAAAGGTGTAGTGAGCAGCTCACGCGATGTAAGCAGAGCGCCGCGCGGTAGAAGAATACTTTATTTAAAAAAGATTTTTCTTAGATAAAAGTAGCCTACTTTTAAGGGTTCCGTAGCCAAGTGGGAAATAACAAAACCATCTTTAATAATACGGACGTATGTCACACCTTTTTTTTAACCCCCGACGCAAAAAGAGGGGTGTTATAAGTTTGACGTGTTTGTCTGTGTGTCTGTGTGTGAGTATGTGTGTCTGTCTGTGGCACCATAACTCCCGAACGAGTGTACCGATTTTGATTTAGTTGTTTTTGTTTGAAAGGTCATTTAATCGAGCGTGTTCTTAGCTATGTTTTATTAAAATCGGTTCAGCCGTTTATAAGATATAGGGGATGAAAGTGGGAATGAAAAACCTATTGTTTGCAAATATGCCCAAATGGGGTATCAAATGAAAGGAAATGATTCGTACATTACAATAGCTAAGTTTAATTAAAATTGGTTCAGCCGTTTATAAGATATAGGGGATGAAAGTGGGAAGCTCTTAAACTAACAATACAAATAGTCTAATTAAGTAACAGAGATGAACATAAAAACAAAATTAAGAGAATAATTCAAAAACATTCATGAAATTCCTTCAAAAAGTCTTGGGTAAAAGCCTAAAGATGTAACCATCTTATGAAAAATATCGTAGATAAGAAAGAAATAATTAGGAGCGGTCCCCCAACGCGAGGTTTTTTTTTAGAATTATTAACAGATTCTTAGGTACTTTAACATTAAGTTTCTTTTATTATTTTTTACTTTTTAAATGGAAATTACTTATTCCGAAACTATTTGCACTATACTGTTAAAATTTTGTCACTATATGTGTTTTGCGAACCGTCATTAGATTTTGACAAGATACTTGGAAAAAAATATGGTTCCCAAATCCCCATACAATGAACTAAAACATTGTTTTTATCAAATCCACACGTGTTGGGTATCAATGTGTAGCTGTTAAAAACGATATTGAGGTTTTTTTATATATTTTTTTATAAATTTAATAGTTTGCGGGAGAAAGTGTCTCTCCAAAGTCCAAAAAGTGTTAGAAAGCTCAAAATCGATGAGAAGACGTAAACAATCATATAAATAAGCGTTAAAATAATATTTCATTTTTGTACACAGGAAAGGGGAACCGTGTTCCCCTGAATTGAACGCACGCGAAGAAGCGAGCAAAAGCTAGTGTTATATAAAATTGATATTTCTATTTTTGAAGCTAACAACATTACCGCAGATCCAAAACTAACTAAAACCCATGCGCAGAGCCCGCAGCGGTATCTTTGTGATGCAAATGCTGCGAGCGTCCGCGGCTGCACTTACTTGCAGTGACTGCACTATGTTGGGTCAGCGAAGCTATATTTATAACAAACACTACACTTTTTATGAAATTTCTACTGCAGTATGCTCTGGAACACGATCTTCATCAAATTATCATGTCAGTTATGAAAACTACTGTTCCGATTCGACCCTAATCAAATACTCTAAAAAGTTTTCCTGTTACCATAAAATATAAATAAAAATAAATAAATATCTACTGACATTCACACAGCGCCATCTAGCCCCAAGTTAAGCGTTAAGCCTGTATTATGGGTACTAAACAACGGATAAACATACATATATAAATTTCTTTTTGTAAATACATACATATTATACATAGAAAACACCCAGACCATTACAAACAGACATGTTCATGCACACAAATCTTTATATTGCCCGGGGATCGAACCCGGAACCCTTGGACGGCCGACCTCTCAACCGCAACACCAAATAGGTCGTCAAAATATTTTCATATATATACCAAATCATATGATCTGCAAGGATTTAATTAAAACCGGTATAATGCTTTTTTCAATAAGTTCTAATTAAAATTATCTGATCCTCCACGGTCCAAATTTTTGGGTTGGTATTTGTAGCATGAAGCTTTTCTGTTTGGGAAAGTATGTGAGACATCATCGGCCGATGATGATAATTTCTAATTAGTCTACTCATCTCATTATAAAGCATATTATAATTCCCAAGTCATAGATGTGGACTACAGAATCGTCAATATTATAGTTACCATTTTGCAATAATGATCATTGATTTTGTATCTACGCACGTGTATAAAACGCCTATTATACCGAACGTATTCTATCTTCAAACAACTCCGTTATCAATGGTAATCGTATGACGGCTTCCTGTCGGTGATTGATGCCGACCCTCCCCACTATTCATGGCTTCCATTATCAACTGTGCTATTGTTCGGGCTCGTTTCTGGTTCGTTTGTTTTTGGTTCCTTCGCCGGTCGCTTTTGTTTTAAGGAAACTTCAACTGTTTCGCTGATTTCGATGGGTTTAGGTGTTTTTGATGCAAACCACGGTTTACCTGATGAACCAACCAACCTATGAACATTTTTGCAAGGCCAGAGGTGCAGAAATGCATCGCCGGCTCTAAATGCCGGTATGTTTAAATATCTAAATATAAAACTCAACAGTAAGGACGCTCGCCTGATGGTAAGAGATACGCCTGACCATAAAAGAGCAGCTTTGAAGGAGACCAACAATTGATAGACAGTTATTGTTCTCCATTTTTACTGCACTGCGCCTGTCACATGAGACAACAGATGTTTAGGTAATTATTGGATGTCATTTGACTAGTTAAGTTAAGCAGGGAAACTTTACAGACTAAGTTACCATTTGTTGGTATCTTCATGACACAAGTTAGCAACTTAACTGCGATCTTATTTTGGTATCAGTGGTAGTAGAGCGTCGGTGGCTCAGTGGTGTGGACTGTCGCCTTCCTACCGGGAGGGCTGAGGTTCAAATCCCGACATGTGCCAATGTATTTTCGAATTTTCGAAAAATATATGTACATTATCCGACGCTCTTACGGTGAAGGAAAACATCGTGAGGAAACCTTCATGCACGCCTGTGAAGAGATTCGAAGGTTGTGTGTGAAGTCGTCCAATCCGCACTGGGCCCGCGTGGACGACTAAGGCCTAGTCACCCTATACGGGTAGGCTCGTGCCCCTCGGTGGGGACGTTTAATGAGCTGATGATGATGATGATGGTAGTAGGGGCGAAAATAGCCATTGCCACTGGAAAATAATAGAATAACTGTGTGTTGGGAGTTTTACCCGCTCATCAAATACTTTAAAACATACATTGAAATTACTGGACATGGCTCAGGTGCTAGATTGAAAAAAATGTAAACACTTTTTAAATGTTTACAAATTTAAATACCTTTAAAACTATAATAACGGAACCTTATAATCAGAACTGTGATTGTAATATTATGATACTTTTTTGGGATCACAAATTTGCTATTGGCAGTTTTTAAAGAAAATGTAGTTCTTATTCAACGAGTACTAACTATATTGAATTCAGTGTTAAGTGCGCAGTATACAGAGCGTTATCGTACAAAAGCTTGTGTTTTCACTTCAAGACTTTTGCGAAAACTCATATTCCATCGGTTTTGTTAGTCAATATGACCTTTGAAATCGGAAAAAAAACTGATTTCCATTAAAATAAACTCAAAATTCTTTAACTGGTTATTTTCATGGCACACACAACCCCGCGCAGTACATGCATTTGTGTGCACGAACATGTCTGTTTGTAATGGTCTGGGTGTTTTCTATGTATAATATGTATGTATTTACAAAAAAATATATATATGTATGTTTATCCGTTGTTTAGTACCCATAATACAGGCTTAACGCTTAACTTGAGGCTAGATGGCGCTGTGTGAATGTCAGTAGATATTTATTTATTATTTATTTGAGTAACATTTTTCCAATTTAAGCAAACATTCAAATTTCTATAGGATATGGAAAAATATTCGATTCGAAGGTTGTATGTGAAGTCGTCCAATCCGCACTGGGCCCGCGTGGACGACTAAGGC
This sequence comes from Leucinodes orbonalis, assembly GCA_019425675.1. Lineage (NCBI taxonomy): Eukaryota > Metazoa > Arthropoda > Insecta > Lepidoptera > Crambidae > Leucinodes > Leucinodes orbonalis. The sequence continues at coordinate 51,740 of PQWD01005130.1, read as the reverse complement.
CTAATCACCCTATACGGGTAGGCTCGTGCCCTCGGTGGGGACGTTTAATGAGCTGATGATGATGATTATGGAAAAAATATTCACTATTACATTTTATTTTATTCATTGCGGAAAAGAGCATACGGCATATTGATTTATATGATAGTAAATAATCTACACCTATAACGCACCTATGTATAGAAAATTTACAGCTCTAAGTAGTACATTCATTAGATTAAATTGTAGGTGAGTCATACTTTGGCACAAATAGGTAAAACCGGAGTAATTCAGTTTCAAAGAAAACTAGTGTAAAGCAAAGCTTAGTATTGCGTTGAGTGAGATTACTGAAGGTTTAAAATCCCCTCTTTAACTAATATTATTTCGGAGACATAAAAAGGTATACAAAAAGTGATTACAGCATATGCACGCTGTAAATGACTATGGCATCCTGCAAATAAAAGCCTCAAACTTTAGCTACGAATTTTAAAACTATGGCAATTACAAAACAATTGTTTCATTTATTCTTCAAATCGATGTCTTAATCGCAAATGGGATCGTTAGAAGGTCCATTTTCTTCAATTTATTGCGTCTGCGAAAACAAAGTCCTCGTTCACCCGATAGCCGATCTTAACTTTTTACGGTTAGATTAAGTTGATACTTTTTCTTCCTACCCAAATGTGTATAAACTTTTGATTAATGATTTACCTTCGACCCTTCTGAAATAATATCGCACATCTGACTTACAACCTCATCTTGCAAGCATCCCTTATTTATCAAAACCTAAAAGATACTTTATCTCGCAAAACTTGAGATCCCCAAAGAAAAAACTTGAAGAATTAAAGATAACAAAGAGGGAACCTCGTCGCTGAATGTTCTCGAAAAAATATGCTACAGAGAAGATGAGTATAAATTTGCTGGCGGGAACACTGGCTCGAATAGTTAATTCCAAGTTTGAGATATTGCAACTTTTTGTTAGCGTAATGGGGTAAAGTTCTAGGTAAAGTATGGTCTGATTTTCTTTTTTATTAGATAAAATAGTAATGATAAGATGAAAGTTACGAAGAACCTTGCCGGGAAGAAATAAATATTGAAAGTGTGGTCTGAAAGTTGAGTTGAGGTCTGAAAGATCACGCGATTTGTAGTCATTGGATCGATTCTCACGGGTAGGATTCACTTTATGCGTTTTTTTCCACCTAAATTAGGATATTAAAGAATATTTAGAAAGAAAGATCCGTGCTTCGGATTGCACATTATGCTCCGACTTCTATCTTGGTAGTCACCAACACCCATCAATCTACATTCCACTCAATTTCCCCATAGCTATGCTGAGGGAAGGCCTGTGATTTTCAATTGGACGTTATGTTGGACATTTGGAGTATTTGATTGTATAGTAGAAGTCCTGGAGAACATCTGTTGTCTCGGGTGACGGGCGGCTTTTGAGGAAAGACCACAGACATCCGAATAAACAATTAGACTGACAAGCCGCCAAGTTTATAGGCAGTCCCGTGTCGCAATTTCTTTTCGGTTCTTACCTGTGAAAAGTTATTCTATTACTTGGTAAATTTACTGATTCATTGCGATGATGGCATGTTACAATTGCACAGGATGGCATTTTGGAAAAAAACGGTAATTTCTTCTAATATTCGTGCGTTTTGACTCGTCTCACAGAGCGTAAACTGGCAGCCAGTGTATGCTCGTTGAGCTTACATTTGTCGCACTTTAAATGCGGCTTGCCCCATCTCCTGTATTGGGAAATCTGTGGGAAAGACCCACCGCCGTAGATGATTATCCTAAGTACAAATTGTATAGACTTAGTTACTACCAATGATATTCTGTATATATAAAAGTAGATATGCCATCCGTGCCTCAAAAACGAACCGCTAAAGAGAATACAGTTGTAGGCTCTTTGTTTAGGTAAATAATTGCTCATTCGAAATTTGTGTATATGTGCTATCGCTGCAATCGGAACACTTTTTTTGATTGTTTTATGAGCATACCACAAATCTAGAAGTGTTCTGTAAGGACCTAAACTGAGTAAACACTTTTCATTTTCATTATTCTTTTTACATCATTGGTTACTACTACTGAGTTTCTCTCTCTCTGAACTTGTGGTAGATTCACACAAGTTTTAACGGTCAGGACGCTCACCTGATGGTACGCGACACGCCTGACGCGATAGACTGGCATTCATGGAGACCAACAACTGATAAAGAGTAAGTATTCTCCACAAATGCCGCACTGCGCTATATACCCAGGACAACAGATGTTAGGTCTTGCCCGGTATTTTTACTAGCTACAGTGCCCTCATCTAAACATGAAGCAAAACACTGCTATTTACGATGATATCTGGTACTGCAGTAGAACCTACGTAGTGATGTCATGGTCGAAGACGTCGGCTACACCAAGGGTTCCAGATTCGGTCCCCGGGCAATACAAACTTTTGTGTACATAAACATGTATGTGTGTATTGGTCTGGGTGTTTTCTATGAATAATATGTATGTATTTACAAAAGATATATAAGTATGTTTATCCGTTGATTAGTATCCATATAACAGGCGAATGCTTTGTTTGGGGCTTCATGGCGCTGTATAAGTTTCAGAAGATATTAATTACTATTTATTTATTTTCATTTACTAGCAGTTTCTGGTGATAATTTTTTTGCATTAAATTCTCAAGGTAGCGATCCGATCCCACGATAGTGTGTAATTAATGAGTTGCGGGGATACGGCCTTGAGGCTTCGTGGGATTGTCTTATCTTATCGAGTGAAGCATTTAGTCTGCATAATTCTACTCTACCAATTGAATTAATTAGAACAATATTAACTTCTTGTGCATGTCTTACCTGTATTTGATTCTGTGTCTTAACGTGTCAAATAATTATTTATGGGAGTAAATTACAGTTAATTTTATTTATTTTATGGCTCAATGGTGTGGACCGTCGCCTTCCTACCGGGAGGGCTGAGGTTCAAATCCCGACACGAACTAATGTGTTTTCGAATTTTCGAAGATATATGTACGTTATCCGACGCTCTTACGGTGAAGGAAAATATCGTGAGGAAACCTTCATGCATGCCTGCGAAGAGATTCGAAGGTTGTGTGTGAAGTCGTCCAATCCGCACTGGGCCCGCGTGCACGACTAAGGTCTAATCACCCTATACGGGTAGCTCGTGCCTCTCGGTGGGACGTTTAATGAGCTGATGATGATTTTATAGGTAACAGGACGGTCAGGACGCTCACCTGATGTAAGTGATACGCCTAACCATGACAGAGCGGCATTGAAGGAGACCAACAACTGATAGACAGTTATTATTAACCATCCATGCCACACTGCGCCCGACACCCTAGACGACAGATGTTTGGTCTCTTATACCCGGTAATTTCACTAGTTAATTTCTTAAGATCAGAGCCAACCTACCCAGGGTTTTAAAGATCTTTTATATGATAAAGTGGACAATGTGTTCTATTAGCTTATTGATGATGATTGTACGCTTGACCATGACAGATGCAGTAGAAACCAATAAATGCAGAAATAAATCATTTTCCATCAAAATTGGGTGCTTGTCATACGAATGGTAGGAAATATTGAGTTAAGGTCGTATAGACACAGTAATTTGAACTCCAGAGCCCTCTATTCGAAACACTAAACTGTATTATACTAGATCCTTATAGTGTAATCTGATCAAAACTTATTCCTTTAACGATTTAAATTTTCGCCCTAAAATGCTGCCGATACACTAATACAAGGTTTCTCAAATAAAACAACAAGATACCAGGAAAAAATGGTTTTTATTAAAAACCTTTTGTTTGCCGACTAAAAGCCGTCAAAGACAGATAGTTACGATGATCCTATATGTACATATAAGTCTAAATTCAACCGTATATACAGTCGTATGATATTATACATTTAGTTTAAAATCGCAATAGTTCATAACGTATATGTATATTGTATACATCAGAGGGGCTAATTTAATGCAATTCCTACAATTCGTAATGAACCAAAACAAATAATTAGGAGCAATTTAATTTATCAAGAAGACAAGAGAGAAATTCCGAAAGTGTGCCTGCCAAAGTCAATTTGGATTAGACGGCAGTTGTTTAATCCAATTTGATTTATGTACGAGATATTGCGTTATTGTTTTTATAAGGGGCTAGCCTCTGCACTGTAAGGAATTCCGGTATTGATATATTGATTGACCTACTTTAAAAACTGTTTGCATCTTTTTGTTGGTTAAAATAACTGGTTATAAAACTGCACCGTAGAAATCATTCAAAAAATGTTTGCTTCTTTCAGGAGCTATAAATGTCAATACTAACAAGAAACTAGGTAAAAAAAGAAAATATTAAAAGCGAAATGGTTTAAATTCTTTCAAAAATGTTTTCATCAAGGCTGACCCAGGCTGTGACTTAAAATTTTCTAGATTTTCCTGTGTGGCTCTCACAAATAGCTGATACAGTTGGGAATCAGTGGTTTGAAACTTGTCACTTAAGTTTATTTACTACATTGTTCACAGTTGAAAGAACGATAACTATTGAAATAATAAAACAAAATGTAAAAAGCAATCAATACTATGATAAAAACTATCTTCAAGATAAAAAGTGCCCCCATCATAATCAAGAACTAAATTAACATTATAATTGTATAAATGAGATAAAGATTTGTATAAACAATAATTAAAATATTAAACATCTAACATTCAACTATTCTATTTTTACATCGTATATTAAACATTAATATATATCTAACATAAAGAAAGTGGTATTCATACAACTGCAATCTGTGGAAGTAGCATCGAAATAACATATATGAGACATTGCACAAAAACTAAATTTCAGTTGTATGAAACACTACAAATTCAACATAGAAAAGGACACAGAACAGACAAACATATAAACGAAACTAGAAATATTAAACCCTTTAATTGGTCAGGAGGTAGATATATACGAACCCTTGTTCCCTATAGACATAGGTATGTAAACATATCAGTTAAAATATGTGGAATACATATTTGCTTCTATTGAGGTGTCATTACTAAAAATATATGTCAGTTTGTAATTGAGTTCTAAGACTTTAAATTAACCTAAATAAATCTTACTAATAAAAATATTCCGTTGTCTGTGTTACATTGAAGAGCTTCACCTTTAGCATAAAAAGAAAAAAATGTATTTTCAAAACTGTTGGCTACTAAAATACTAGAAAATATATTGCAAAATCTGACCAGCTAAGAATGAAATCGCACAAGCATTACCTCGGTAGGTATTACGATTTCTTTAGATGTCAAGAAGATTGTTTAACCTAGTAATGATACCTCGATAAACAAGCGTACAAATATCCACAATTCTTAAGAAGTCAATACGAAACTTTAAGTTGACCATGGTCACTTGCACATTTTAATAGATACCATCTTTACACCTTAGAGTAAATTTATGGAGACAACGTTCATCATACGTTTAGTCTATCACACTGTCCTTAGTGACGCTTCACTTCAAATACAGTCACACTTTACATACATTGACATTAACTTCATTCTTAACTAGTGTTTAGATTTTTTCCCTCCATTAACAACGAGTAAAGCAGAAGAATAATTCAATTTCTTCTTTATCCGTAACATTCTGAACAGTCACGAGGTGCTCCTAGCACGATGCGATGATATTCTCAGAGAAATTCGGAGGTCTTAACTAAAATATAGTATCACTCATTACAAATTTCAAGTCTTTTGGTAACAAGTCTTCAATAACACTTGCACATTTAGATTTATGCAGCCACTGAGTATAAGAAACTTCTTCAATCGCGGTGATCCTTTTTAAATTTAATTCACACATTTAAACTATTTTGAGATCAATTATTTACATGTCAGAGCAATGTCCACGATGTCTCCTAGCAGTAAACATCTTCGACGGGATTTAACGGTCAGAAATCATCTAGACAGATATCTCTTGGATCTGCACGCGTTTTTTGGGGGGGCGGCGGCGCGTTGCTTGGCCTCTCTTTTAATTCTGACTCGCTGCTGCGCTGTGAAAATTGTACATGTAAGTTCAAAGTATTGATTCCGTAAAAACCTATATTTGGTAAAAGCCGTAACAAAATTTTTAACAAATTAAAATAAACTGTCACATTTATGTTTCGTTCCAGACTATCGCCATTGCTGTACCTTTTATTGGGCTCTCAAGATCACGATACGTTATGAAATTCATCTTTTACAAATTTTAATCTCCGTCAGAATATTGAGTATCTTGCTTACTAAATATTATTATGTTATTTTTCAAAATTTAAGTTACATTAGCAATCTTAAGATCAATATTATAAATTGAATAAACAACAATGTTTTACTATGATTGATATTATTACCTTTAGAGTGCTTTTCCTTGGAGACATAGCAAGAGTGGGGTCATTGGTCAGGGAACCCGTGCCCGGACGACTACTACAACTACCTGTGAAAGGTAAAATTGTGTTATGTTTTCTTGATATGCTCAAATACAATAAAAACATGAGATGTGAAGGTGCTTGCGAGCTGTAAATAAATTCAACACTTGTCGGTGACTTTGCAGTAATAAATATTAATGTCAGCTCGAAATGAGCGTTTTCAACGATAAAGTTATAAATTTAGCAATGAGAAATGGATTCGAAAGAATATAAGTTGATAAAACATACTATTTAAATGTAATTTAAGAAAAATTAATCTACCATTGAATAATAAAAATTGCAAGGTTTTATAAATCATTGTGTCATGGAACAACCAAAGAACCAATAAACAACTTAAATGTATGCATAAAACATATTCCAACATCAACATTTCCACAGATATGCAAGAATTATATGTTGCCTTTTTGAACATCGTTATATCTCCGAAACTAAACTTATTTCACGCTAGTGCTCCTGGAGTTCAGAATAAAACAAAACAAACGGAAAAAATATGCAATATCAAGGAAACATCTAACAACAAAAGATATTGTGCATACCACGAAAATTGAAACCGACTTCTTGAGAGGCAGTGGAAATTACAAAAATAATGTCGGCTGACAGTATTTCAGACAAATAAAAAGGGTCCTCTAATGCAATAAGTATCAGTTACTACCAACTGTAGGAACATACATAGGTTAGCGCCAATATTTTGCTCTTCTACCTTTTAATTTTTACATAACGACCTATTTGGTGTAATGGTCGAGACGTCGGCTGCTACACCAAGTTCCGAGTTAGATTCCCGGACAGTACAAACATTAGTGTGCATGAACTCGTCTGTTTATAATGACCTGGGTGTTTTCTATGTAAAATATTTACGTATTCACAAAAAAATATGTATACAAGTATGTTTATCCGTTGTTTAGTATCCATATTACAGGCTGATGCCTAGTTTGGGCTAGATGGCACTGTGTGAATGTCAGTGCGCCAATATTTTGCTTTTCTTCCTTTTTACTTTTAACATAAAATATTTGTCTGTTACTAGATTAATTAAATTCAAGCTAGAGCTAGTGCTTAATATTGTAGCGACTAGCACTTTTTGGTCGCAAGCCAAACCACTATCGCAAAGGTAGGTCATGGACGGGTGACAGTGGTTATTGAGCCACATACCCTTAGGCCCGTATTCTAGAACGAGACAACATTAATCTTTACTTAAATTGAGTTAGAAAGGGATAGCTTTATACGTGATAAATAGCCAGACAGGCCAGTCATTTCTGATTGTACGGCTCTTAATATTTTTTTTTTGTTAATGGTACAATCTCTCCACAGGCATGATGAGATTGCCGGCCTGTGTTCTGCAGAGGGACGTTATGAGCAACGAATTAATTTAAAAAGACTCCATTTGACACAGTCAACTTTTCAGAGTCTTCTAGGGGATTCTTCTTATCTTAAAACAATTTTACTATAATACGTCAGCATTTTTGTAAATACATACATATTATACATAAAACACCAGACCATTACAACAGACATGTTCATGCACACAAATATTTGTATTGTCCGGGGATCGAACCCGGAACCCTTAATGTAGTAGCTGACGCCTCGACCATTACATCGAATAGGTCGTCAAAGTTAGAGTGCAAACTTACCATCTCTTCTAGGTCTTCTGTGCGTGGTTCTCCGCCTGCCGCGCTGTAGGTAGATCCCCGCAAACACCAAAACGTTTAGCGCCAAGAGAAAGCAACCAGCTCCGACGGTTACGCCTAAGGCTACCGTGTAACTGTGTAAAGTAGAAATCATATTGTAACATACATATTTATATATGAGCGTCGATGGTTCAATGGTGTGGACTGTTGCCTTCTACCGGAGGTGATTTCGAATTTTTGAAATTATATGTATGTTTATCCGTCGCTCTTACGGTGAAGGAAAACATCGTGAGGAAACCTGCGCACGCCTAATAAGAGATTTAAAGACTCACTCTGGTAAATTAAAATAATCTTTGACATTAATATCTTCTGTATTCTTTTTATGTAGAAGTAATTTTGTTGGATTGAAAGCGAAACGTTCCATATTAACGGTAGAACCACTAGAAGTACACCGGTTTTTCGGTAATTGTTGATTTCTTGGTAATTTTTGTATTTTTTTGCAGCAATGGTAAAGTCAAAATTAGCTGATATTTACTGAGCACTAATTTCCCTACCAATGTCAAAATATTTGTACATAAAATGCAAACTCAATGAAAGCAAATTTGAAATATAAAATTCACTATCTCGAATAGTCGTGTCATAACAATTTTACTGCCCATCTTACCATTCAGATGAACCGATCGCTGCAGGCAATGAAACATAACGCAGGCTCGGATAACTAGCTATTTGTCCAAGGGAAGTTAATGTGGCGGAAGTTCGGCGCCATCCATTTCCATTATCAGACGTATCCAGTCTCCAAGAAAAAAAAGCCCCAGTGAGAAATGGGGACATTAGAGCATTATTTGTGAGACAAAAAGGGACGCGTCTCAGGTAAGCAACTGCGTAAACACATTAGTTAGATTGCGTCTCGTAACGTCAACGTCACGAATGCAGTAGGATTTATTTGAATGCAAGATCTTTTGGAGAATTTCGGGTTTAAGGTGTACTTAAAAACATTGGTGACTGATGGATGACGTATTTATTACGCAACGCCCGGACTGAAGTTTGAATTCCTATCTATATATTTTATATATGACTTAGTGTCCTATCACTATTATGTCATCAACTTGCATGAATTAACTGTACTGTAGAAGACCGTTTCTTCAAGATTTTGTTAGGAAATTATACTAGGATATTTTTAATTCTCAAAATAAGCATCTGAAATATACTTTCCTTTATAGAGGTCAATTTAAAAAAATATATTGCATTTGTTAACAAAATTCTTTCTGGATAGCAATATAAGATGTTTCATGCTACAGTTACAATTCAGTGAATTACATGACAATTGTAATCAAGGCGGTAATTTGTGATGAACCGTAAACTTACTTTTTGTTATATTAAAAGATATTTTTACAAAACTATTTTACACCATTAGACAAACAAGAACCAATTAATAAACGCCTATACTAAACGACTGCTTTAAAAGTAAAAACACTGTAATTGCTTACTTGTGACAATATATGGTGCTATGCCATAGTAATCAGTTATTCCACTACCTAACTCACTCTTATACTATTTGCTCTATAGAAGTATAACTTGCAACAAGAAAGAAAATATGTCGTTTACGTGTAAATAGTGATAACACACCTACCATACGTTTCTACATTTGTTTCCTTATGTGTGTTGTTAACAGCGGCATAAACAAAGCACTTGTCAAACAGTCCCCGTAGGGAAGCTGCAGTGTCTTCGATTGATCGGCCTGAATTCTGATGTAATCTCACTAATGTGTTTGCGTTGTTCACCTGTGTTCTGTATCGCGAGTACTGTGTCACTTTTATTCTTGTTGTTTTCCTTATACGAACCTCTGTCTGCTGGATAGTTGTAATCATTATGATATATTGTACTATTGAGGTGATATATAGTAAGATGCGTTTGTTTATGAAAAAGTGAAGCTATATCGTCTTTTTGTATTTTGTATATGCGATATTTTTTGTGTGTTTACGTCATGCTGTTTATCTAATATTAATTTGCAAATATTTATTATTTTATGTCATGGTTTATTATTTTAACATTAATTTGGACACATATTGAAATATCTTTATTACTATTCTCTGTGTAAAAATTTTTATACAAGATAGTACCATTGATATTTTCTTGAATTAAGCTTAAGTTCGGGAAATGAGTGAGACATGTTAATGGAGCCAAATTTGTTAAAGTAATTTGTTTTAAAAAGTAACTTCGGTAAACGGATACGAAACAAAAGTTAAATGTTAACTTGAATATAACCAAACCACTAAGATAATTTGTTTTCGTTTAGGTGCATGCCTATTACAAAGTTCAACTTTTAACTGTGTTGTTATTAAATCTTGTGTAGCTCCTACTGTATATTACGGATTAATTTTTAAATGTTAACTTAGTAATGGCAAAGTTTTTCTACCGTTAGTTTTAACTGCTGCTTCGATGAAAATCCAATGAGAAAATGATTTCGAACAAAGACCAGATCAACTCACAGTTAACAAATGCACGCAAGGGATGATATCAACATGCCCAGGAATCATTATCATTTAAGTACCCTTCAAATTTGGTATATATACTTATTCGGAAATATATTAAGGTGCCTCGATACACTCACCAAATATTTGAGGATATTTAGAATTTTAATATCAGGCCAATAATTGTCTTCATTTAAAAATTCTAAAAATTCCTGACTTATTTTAACTTACTTACTCCCGTTGTGATAATAAAGTTAAAATAATATACACGAACCAGTTTTATATTTTGCAGTTTTACATTAAAATGGACCCCCGGGCTCCGATTCGTTTCAAAACGATTTGTTCCTAAACGGTTTAAAATTAACTTGCCTGCATTTTTTAGTTTTCAGTTTTACATTAAACCACAAATTGTCATGTACGTTTTGTAAAACGAATAAAGTTTACACCGCTGTTACTTGTACTTTCTGTTCTGTTGTGTGTTGGCTGAATTCAATTATGTAATTTCTTTATGCTGGTTGTGAATAAAACCATAACCTTATGTCTCACCAATTCGGTTACGTACTATAAAATTTTGCACTTTTCTTACAATTGGTAAATCCTAATTAAAACTGCTTGAAACCAAAATATATTTTCCACAAACATTTTTACGGCTTAGTTTCCAGTGGTAAAGAATCTAACATCCTCGTATTCAGTCTCGCATTCTATTTCATTTCCAGATGCATTGTTACCGAAAATAAAATAAAAACCTTATAAGCACTTCATAATCCTAACTGGTTTCATTTTAGCATTCATCTTCAGTAACGTTTAATAAAAGCTTAATGCTAGCAGTTTGCGTTGTAAGCAAAAAATTGCGAGCGGCCAGTTTTAAAGTCAAAATTTTCGCTCAAAAAACAAACTTGTAAAATAAAAACCACAAGACAATAGCGCCGACACGGCTGTACCTTTTTTTTTATATCTAATGGGCTTACTCTTGAGCACAGACTATCCTATGGGAAGAGACGTGCTCTAAGATGGAGCGAGCTTGCCCAGAAAAAGCCTATTCACTCGTTTTTTGAATGCCACGAGGTTGTAAGTGGCCGGAAACACAAACGCAGGGAGGTCATTCCATTCCCTAGCTGTACGCATAATGAAAGAAGTACCTTATTAAAGAAAGCCGCTAAATTAAATATTTACTGTCCGCATGCATGTTCAGTTTTGAGACCCATTACTATTTTTACCTGGTTAATAACAAAAGCAGTGTTTTGGTTGACATTTAACCAGGGTTTTTCGAGAGGGTTAATTCGTTTTAGTAAAACTTGTATCAAAAGTGTTTGTGTGTAGGCTTCGAAATTTCGAATTCTGCACATACTTTTCAGTCAGTTTTGAACGAATATTTTTTCTAGGATTTTCATTAACTATAGTCATAACATCCACGGCTGGGATAAGGCTTTGTTCCACTGACGATAGGGATCACTAAAGGACTTTGGACCTTACCCTATGTACTGGTCATCAAGTGTCAAGGTTGTCTTAGAACGATAATATTTGGAGATCCCTTAATATTTTATGAATATTTCATAATATAAAAAAATACAATTATATGTTTTCCTTTCCTTTGTAATTTTATGATGTTAAGAAGGATATCTAATAATAAGTTATTTAAATATAAACCTATAGAATATATACATGTAACTCAGTATATAAAAAACAATGTCGTTTAGTCGTATTTAGAACAAAGCGACAATTCAACTTAGATGTTACAGGAAAAAGTGTTACACTTGTTTTAATAAAAAAATGTTACACCGTTGTCGTAACGGAGTTTATATTTTGCTGGTAAAATAATTTGCTACCAACATTCTATTAAATCATCAACAAAAAGAATAAAAATTCCAACGACACAAAAACCTATGCCCTCACTAATCACTTAAAACTGTGCTGTATTTTCTATTAAAGGCCATAATAATACATGACGCGTGCTGACTTGGCCTTTTATAAGCTTTTCCAAGCAATATTACCGCCATCAGCATCGTTGGGGTTAGTAAGGAAGCTTGGAAAGCCACTAATTAAGATGTGAAGGAATTTCCGCTAAGCAATATTGCAGGTTATATTGCTTACAGGTTAAACGGAGGTTGTGGGTGTATGGCCGAGCTTGGAAAATTCTTTAGCAATGCAAAGTTAAGGATTTTTAATGATGAAAATAGTAAAGTTTACTCGTAAGTATTCCGAGAATATTTGTATGTTACTTCATTTTCATCATGTGATATGGTCGAATGAATATACGTCTTGTTTTTACTAAATTACTTTTAGCTCATGCATAAATAATAACACAATTAGAATTAGAATTCTGAAAAGGTTTTGAAATACCTTGTCAGAATTCATTCTCGTATTAAAGTAATTAAATTAAAGTAAGTAGTACTCTTGAGTTCATAATAATATCGTTATTAAGGACTGACTTTTGCAAAGATAATCAGGAAAATTATTTTCATAACTCAACATTTCACGGATTCTTATTACTGTAGAACAAAGCTAACATCAATTACAAAGATTCTATTACATATTTAAAACTAATATCAAGGAAAAGCTTAGAAAATCATACCTGTAGTATTGAGAGTCAAGATTAGTCAAAGAGTCTTCTTTAGGTGAAGGATGCGGTGCAGGCAGTGCAGATAGGGCAGGACGAGGTGACGGCGATGGTTCACACTCTTCCACTTCTGAAGTATCTTCTTCGGGTTCAGAGGTTTCTTCATCCTCGTCAAATGATGCTGCCGTAGCGTACATTTCCGGAAATATATCACCTGTTAATGAAAAATTTTAATTAAGATTGGCATTTTTATCTAAGGCAGTAAATCATAAAAGGAAACGAAAGCGAAATTCTTTGAGTTTACATAATATTGAGGATGTAGAAATCTATCAGACCGTGAGAAAATTTCTTTGTTTGCTAGATTTAAGCTCTCGCTAAAAAATTCAGCAGTTCATAGTTCCGAAGTAATGCCATAACACTGAAATGAATATTACATAAAACTTTTGTTTTAGTAGCAAACTCACGAAACATTACATCAAATTTCTCGTATGTAATATCAATCTGTTTTAGTTAATCTAAAGCCTTATTGTATCTAAGAACAAAACAATATTACCGCTGACTTCGAAGTATATCACTTTCCTTGCTTGAAACCTACTCGGCAAATACACAGTGCTGAACATTTCAAAGTTTTGACTTCACAACTACCGCTAACAGTACTTTGTGTCTGTTCGCATAGAAATACTGCCTATTGTGGAAAATAGTTACAATTACGCGCTCTAGATACTGTACATGTTAGCAATTCTCGTTTCAATACTGTTGTGTCATTTCACACTCGATATTTTTCATTGAAACGTTGTATTATTTGTAACCGTACGGGAAAAAGATGCGATTGCAAATGTATGTTTGGTCAGGAATTGTTTCTTTTATTTGCATTTTCATCGCTAGTGCGTGATTTTGAAATACATTTTGAATTTTATATTTTTTAACACGATCATCATCATCAGTCTATAACGGCCCACTCCAGATAAATACACAGCACAGCTATTAAGAGTTTGGGTTCACACCACGTGGGCCCAGTGCGGATTGTTGAACGACTACCATCTTTAGATGGTAACCAGTACCAATAGCTTTAACGGAGGAGTGCTAAACGTCGCGGAGGGATCGAGATAATATGTTTTGATTACCTATCCGACGATCAGCCATTGCGATAGTAACTTGACTTATGCAATCGTTAAACGTATACGCAGCGACAAACGCCATCACGCGTAAGCCCCAGGCCTCACTTCTTTTTGTACTATTATCGATTTTACACTACCCACACTGTTTCTGCTTTTTTTCTTTCAACGAAACTTAAATACAATAGAAATCATCGTTTATTAAATATGGTTGCTTGAAATAAACACCGATATCATACAATTTAAACAACGAACTACTCCTTTTATAATTATCTCCAAATCTCTGAACACACATTCACAACAGCTTAAGCACGCAAAGTTCAAACAAACGCCTCTGGAAACCCTGCATGATAGGATTAAAATGCACATCGTACATGTCTCAACCCCCTTTGATAAGGAACCGCGTCCTTTTAAACTTCCGAACTAGGCTATCCCCTTCCCGTCTGGAGTTGAGAAGTGTTGCCGTGAATGTTGGAGGCCCATTGTGAACGCCTTTTGTATGCGACAACTTTTCAGATAACGTTCGCTGTGTAAATCAGCTTTCATTAACGACTTCCGACTTTGGGAGGAATAAGGTAAGCAACTCGATGTAAGAACGATATTTGGTTATCTTGAGCGCTCGTATTTGGTTTTATTACTGATTCGAGGATAATTGTAACTTTTTAAACGTGTATGTTTTGTAAAATGGATGGATCCGTGTTTTGATATTATTTGAACAAAATATAGAAATATTTATTCTTAAATCTATCATATCCATGTTTTTAGTCCTACATAGTCTTCATTCTACAAGGACTTGATTAAGACTAGTTCTTGAGTTGAGACTACGTCTTGGCAAGCATACGACATTCTTTTGCCCGATGGGACTTGCGATTTGCGAGAAGTTTCTCTTAAAGGAAAGATTACTAAAGCGAACAACTAGGATAGTAAGCTATACTGGAAAAGATCTATTTAAATTACGAATTTTTCTGAACATTGAATGAAATCCGCGTCCTCATTGCAAAGTCACAAATAATCCGCAAATTTCTCGAACTCAATTTGTGCCAACCGTGAAAACTTTTGACAGTACAAATTTCTTGAACGATTAAATAAAAAATTTGCAAAACGAATCTTGTCCCTATTAAATTTCCAGACCCAATGTTGCAATGATTTTTGCCCCATAGAACTCACAAATTGCGAAAGTCCGTAATCGAATCTAGAATATTGTAAGGGTATCATATTCTCAGAAAGGGTCATTGTCAGGGCCACAAGAGCGAGTATCGATGTCGGCGGCCCATTGTCCTGCGCCATTATAGAGCCTCTGCCGCACCACAATAAGCTATTACTGGCGAATAATTTCTGAGCCACTATAACTGTCAATTGTCATGGTGCTGGGGATTTGTGCCTTTACATTTTACTATAATGAAGAACTTCCTTCTATATGTATTGATAATAATCATAATAATATAAGCACACGTTCATATCCACAATATTATCAGGTCTTAGAAGTCCTTTCCGAAGAAAACTTTAACATATAAAGACTCATTCAGGAAAACTATTGTTATGTTTTATATTGTTGAATTTTCTGAACTTGGATGCAGCTCGGCGATGTATCAAAAGAGCCCGTAAATCTATCAATTGCGCTATATAAAAAGCACTGAACCTTATTTTTTCTAAACATAAAAGATTCTTGAATAGCGACCATGAAAGGAAAGAGAAACGTGGGCTGTCCTCAATCCTTGACTAGGTTAGCGGTGGCGGGTAACACATGAATGTTGACTGGAATCAATCAGTCAGCGTGCTAGCCAATATTAGGGGAGGACTTTATTCTGCAGTTAATATATAAAGGCTGCACTAACAAAAACGAAGGTGACTGATTTTTTTTATTTTCAAAACATAACAATGAAGCTATACGAATTATTTTGCAAGCAAAGTTTCACATCGTTTTCCACCATGAAAAGTTACAATAGGGCTAAAAGTTTTATTCAATTCGGCATAATCAATGTGGTTCGTACACTTTCTTCAGGTATTCTTGAAAAATATCGGCCGCCGGCACTGCCGGTCGGCAATTACCGGTGGAGGCGGCACAATGCCCGGCATTGTTTGCATCAGCCGCGCCTCGCCCGCGCCATCTTTTAGGGTTGCCTCGAAACTTTTAACGAAATTTCGAAGCAAATTCTGTAGGCATCTATATTACTTTGAGCGCAAAAATCAAGGATTTAATATGTTAGTTTTATTGCTGTCGTAAAACCAGCGCTGACGTGTCGTGTTTTTGTAGAAATTATATCACCTCACTTATCAAAATACGACAGCTAATGCTAGAACAGGGTACGTTAGACTACGTATCACATTTATTATTATGATTCTTCTATTTTGTTTGATATTTGTTTTATGTTGCTACTTTTTCGGTTATATTTTATTGTTCTTGTCATTGTCTATAAACCGTAGTTAACAAGTAATAAGTGTTATATTTGAGTCAAGAATCATGTTTTCCTTTCTTTTTCGTTGCTCTATTAGAGAATCAGTTAGATTACCTTAATAATGTATTTTCCGGTGCATTTCCATTTTTTTAAGATCTATGTAAGTTTCAGTATTTTTGGTTATAGGATTACTTAAAATATAACGGTACTTTGATGCCATGATGTTATTTACCCATTTAATTACCTAAATTAATTGAACAATTTTTAGCTAGTTCAAGGGTTCCACACTCGACACTCGCTGTATTTGTGTACATTAACATCTGTGTTGGTTTTATGAAAGTGTTTTCTGTGTATGATATTATTATAGTTATAAAATGTAGTTCAAAAAAGTTTGTTTATCCGTTGTTTAGTATTTTGTACTTGAATTTGTCAGTGAATTTTCGATCTTTAAATATCTCAAAGTACGCAGCCCTAACTCCGCGCTATTCTGCGCCGACCCCGCATACCTCATTATAGAGGAATTTGAGACGCCCCATGGAAGACAATTAATAATAGCCCCTCCTAACCTACTCGCGTTTCTTCGATCACCCATTGTGTAAGGTTATTAATCACTTTTTACTTAACAATTACGCTGCTGTATCACCGGGAAAAATGAATTTAAAGTACACTCTGCCGGGTCATCGGCGGAATATTATATAAAATCTGCCAACAATTTTCAACGCGTTACTTTTAGGCTGGAGAATTGTTTCGGATTTTTTAAGCTGTTCTGTGCGGTTGTTAATGGATGGCTAAATCTTTACTATGTGTTGAAAACCCTATTAAAAATGGTGCCATATTATAACTGTCTTCATGGTTTAGTGGTTTAACTATAGAGAAGACAGAAAGAAATACTTTTTTGTGGCCACAACATACAATTGGTATAAAACAAATAATTAAGAAACAATAAAATATGTAAACAAAATCTAGTAGCCAATCAGGTACAACCTCAGCATATACTACAGTAGTAAGGGAACTACTGCAGCACTGATATTCAGGCTGTACCTGCCTGCCTGTGGAGCTTTGTTAGCTGCTCAATAAAGCTGTATCTAAAGCTGTTGAAGCAGACGGGCTCTTAAATGAATACCGCACCATTACGAACATAGCGTAAGACGCCCTCCGGCTGATGGACCAACGATTTGCAGGTCACAATTAGAGAAGCGTTGGAAAGCGAAGAACTAAGTCCAGCATTGAACCGTAATAAGTGAAAGAAGAAGGATGCTGATGGATGGATGATGCTGAAATACTATGCAATAAAACAGAAAATATTTGAAAATTTGACCTGCAGAAGATAATAGCAAACTACTTTGTATCTGCAACATTCAATTTCAATTGATTAACTTCCAAAAAAGATCAAATAACTGCCCATGGACGTTTACTCCATTGGCAATTATTTGATCTTTTTTATTTGGTTCTAAAGTAAAAAACGCTTCTTTGCGATACGTAGGATGCTCAGCGTGATGTATCAACGACTTGTGAAAGATTTATGATAAAAGCTGAATGAGGTGGATTGGAAAAGTTTTCTTAAGATGGCAAAAACCTATAGCTATACAGCTGTGATCAACGATAGATTTTAAAGAGTGAGAGAAATACCAAATTCAAAATGAATTGTAATATTCTGGAGAATTCCAATAGTATCTACAACATTTGTCATTTATATTAGTAGACCGGTTTTACAAAGCTAATTACCTAAAAATCCATTTCATGTCAAACCCGACCCCGAGTTAGCCGCGTTTACTTAACTGCGCCGTTTGTCAACCACATCAAAGATAATGAACAGTTCAACCGAGATCCGACTTAAAAGGGTCGAACTTAGATTAAGCATGTACTAGATGTAGTCATAAGACGTTGCCGCTCTTATATCATTGTAATGCAATACACGTCATGTATCTTTGTCTATCACACGAATCCTAGTTACGAGTAGAAGAGACGGTTGATAGACGTTTCACAACTCTGACGTCGTGTCATTTAGTGGCCTCCAAAGAGGCCAAAACATTACGAGCTGTCGTGCAAATTTTTCACAAAGTGTCATAATTTTAATAAATATTTTGAAAAGAAATAAGTAAACGTAGAAAAATGTCGTGTTCTGCGGTAAATTGTTCTTCAAGAACCACCAAAGGAGGAGTAAAAGACCCGGAATTATCATTTCATAAGTAAATATTTGACGACATTTTCATTCATATTACGTAGTTGTAATGAGACTTATGGATAAAAAACATGTAGTAGTAGACTTTAAATAATGTTAGACATACATTAGCTTGTATTAATTGTAGAAATTACGTCTAAAACAATTAATATTATGCATGAAAATTTAAGGATGTTACATAGTGATGTACTCAACATAGAATTTAATTCCATCGATAGTATTTCTTTAACAGTTTCTTTTATACAATTATTGAATTTTTAGGTTCCCGAAATGTCCACAAATCAGAGAAGAATGGGTTAAAAGTGTAAGGCGTGAAAACTGGAGCCTACGAAGAACTCCAGGCTTTGCTCAAAACATTTTGAGCAATCCTGTTTCATCGTAGGCTTATCAATAAAAAAACTGAAATCCGATGCAGTACCAACCATTTTTGAAGGATATCCTGGATATTATCAACCTGTTAGTTATTTTTACTATTTAGACCCTTTTATGCGAGTCTTTTCTGTATAACTGGTTAGAGTCTTCTTAATATAATCAAATCTTTGAACCGGTGTGGTAGATTCAAAATACTTTTTAATTTCTTTTTAGGGTTCCGTAGTCAAACAGCAAAAAACAGAACCCTTATAGATTCGTCATGTCTGTATGTTTGTCCGAATATCACATCAACTTTTCTCAGAAAATTTAAAAACTATAAAAATATTGTTATAATTTTGCAAGAACATATTTGTGTTCTGTAATCCACATTATAATTTTAACAAAAAAACATGAAAAAAAATGTTTTTAGGTCGCATATTTTAAACTGAAACTTTTTTTTCATGATACCCACTATTGTGGGTTATCAATGTAGGTATGTATGGGTCTTTAAAAATGATAATGAGGCTTTCAGTATATATTTTTTAAATAAAATAATTTTTAAGTTTGAATTTTGTGAGTGTTATTTAAAATTTGTTATTTTACCGTAAAATATAATATAGTCTATTTAATACCTACCAATAATATTTTGTTTTATTTGTTCCAACATCATCTAATTTTTAACCCAGGAAGACCAAACTTCAAAATATTTGCGTATAAAATTTATTATGGTAACGCTTTATTTTAATTTTTGTTGTAGATAAAATTAACAACGTTGCTGTATCTGACTCCATGTTATTTTTAACACAATTTATAATCATCTAATTCTGCAGGTGCGACGACGACGCCCGGCTTAATTCTAGCAATATGTTCGATACCAAGGTCACATCCCTAGTGACGCACACTAATACAAATCTGTAACTGCACACTAACAAAAATTAGACACCGCTTTTCAATATACAGTCTGTCTACCTCATAATATGTCTATGGCTCGAACATTTCAAATTTCGTAATGTCAAAATGTACTCCAGTTACTCGACTTACTTAGCTTCCGCGAATATTCAAGTTGGCAGTTCGTACGCAATTGACGTGAAAATTATGGAAGTATGCCCTTTAAGGAATGAATTGAAATTTAGATTCAACTTCTTGTCATGACGTTAAATGTATGCCGTTCATTGCTGATTTTGTAAGTAGATTGTAGCTCTTTTATAGTCTGAAACATACTGTTTAGTTCATTTTTATCCAGTTATGTGAAAAGCAAAAAATTCCAAGCGCTTTTTCGCTTGAAACATTTCCTTTCTTGAAGTTTTTTATTGTGATACATTTGTGAGATATATTATCCTAAGCATGAATTCATACTTATGGAGAAAAGTTTCAACATCATCTCACTACACAATTAGTAATTGAAAATGTATATTTTTATAGAACCGAAGAATTATTTCAGCAATACGAGTATTGTGAATATTTATAAAATACGTTCCCAGAAAAAATCAGATCCTTAACATCTCGCCGCATTATCAAACTGTATGTTACATTGGAATACTTAATAGAAAGAAAACATTTTTAAAATCTAAACATTGCATAAAACAAGGCAACAATGTGATAAATAAATTATGTATAAACCATTTTACCTAAAAACTCTCTGACTAACACATATGTGGCGTGCTACGACGTCTGGTCTAAACGGACTCACTCAGCATAAGCCAGAGCCTCCTATGAGCGGACCTGACGCCAGTTTTCAATGAGTAGGCATACGGTCGGTATCGTCCTTCAGCCATTCACCAGAATCAATACTCATACTTGCAATCTTGACCTGCCATACCTATATCGAGTTACTCAATGGCCGAATTACATTTCAGCGGTATTCAAACTATGTTGTACGTGCAACCACCGAATTCCAGCAAATTTAATACCATAATGTACGAACAGATAGACAACGGACACAAATTGGTGTTCATTACGTTTGATGCGAATGACAAACGAGGTAGTTAAGCAAACGAGCCGAGTGGCTAGGACACGCCTACACCGTCACCAGGAAACTCCAATCATAATATTTGTACGGGCACCTCGTAGTGTGGAGGATTTTTTTTTGTCAAATAACAAGGTAAAATTACAGTCGTATCAGAGACAAATGTGTAGGTACACAAGTGTTCACAGTTTTTTAAAATTTTAGTATAATTTATTGTTTATTTTTTTAATTGAAACTGTACAATTTTTTTTTGCGTTAATACCTGCAATAGTCGGAGACTGTCGCAGATATTAGCGCCCACCTCACAATAGGCGGGCGTTTCACATAATAATAAGTAAATTCATGGAACACTGTATAAAATTTCTTCTTAGGTAGAAGGTACATGTGTTATATAAAGTATTGTGTGTGTTTGTGAGTGTGTATGTGTTTTTTTGTTATAAGTGTACAGGACGGTTCGGACGTTCATGGTGGTAAGTGATACGCCAGACCATGACAGAGCGGCATTAAAGGAGACCAACAACAGAAAGACTGCCGCACTGCGCCCGTCACCCGAGACAACAGATGTTAGGTCTCTTATACCCGGTAATTTCACTAGTTACAGTGCCCTCATCCCGAAACACAAAAGTGCATAGCACTCCTGTTTCACGGGATGATATCTGGTACTGCGGTGGTACCTACCTAGATGACTCAGTATCGAGTCTACCACCTAGTAAAAAAAAAGTGTGTGTGCGTATGTGTTGTGGAGGGGGCGGGGGGGTATTAGTACTTATAGGTTTGCTCGTTGGACGCCGCTTTGCCTGATGTTAAGCATAGACGATACGATGTGCATAGGATGGCGCACGCTTACCTAGACAAGAACCTATTCAATATTGATTTAAAGATTTCTATATTGTACCTTTCGGGAAACACAAACTTCGCAGTGCGAATAAAAAATGAGGATTCAAAACGCTTCGTACGACACTTTCCTGCTAAAGTTGACGTTGTTCGAAGTAGGTACTAATCATCTTTTAACAAAAAGAAGTATGAATATCAACCAGCAAAAATGCCAAGTAATAGAAACGACGACGTACGAACAACACGCAAACGCCATTTATGAAAGTAGTGCTTAAAATTCATCAGTAGCGACCTCTTTAACACGTTCATGTAAACGAAATCCGGGTCTCGGGCGGAATGTTCAAATCGCGAAACGTTAACCGTCGAGTTAAATAGAGCACGCCTGGTAACGCCGCCATTACTGCGGCTTCCTTCATCCTTGGGGTCACCACACGGAAGGCAAAATCGGAAAGAGTCCAGATTTTTTTATGTTACCAAGTGTACACGACGGTCAGGACGCTCACCTGATGGTAAGTGATACGCCTGATTATGACAGAGTGGCATTGATTGAGTAACTGATGAACATTATTGTTCGACAAGTTCAACAATGCCGCCCTGTGCCCAACACCCGAGATAACAGATGTAAGTCTGTCGTACCCGGTAATTTCACTGGCTACAGTACCCTAATCTCGTAACGCAGAAGTGCATAACACTACTGTTTCACGGGACGATATCTGGCACTGCGGTGGTACCTACCTAGACGACTCAGTATCGAGTCTACCACCTAGTAAAGTAGTAGTACGGCTTACAAGGGCAACACCAGAGTTCTGTTTAATAAAGCAACAATAAAATGAAGAAAAATGGGCTGGTCTCAAAAGGATAGTAATGCATCTAGCGTTTTCCGGCGACCTTATTTAGGTCATCCTTACATATTGCCGTCCAATGTTGGATATACGTAACCCAAAGTCTAAATTATTATCCGAGCAATAACATAAATTGCAGTCACCCGAGCCTCCCGTATACGGAACACTCATTACAGAGGGACCTCTCCCGATGCCCTGAAACACTATCTGCGCGGTCCGCCATTGAATCATCCGGAAATATTACAATGCATACCAATTAAAACGGACTTTTCACCCAGTCTGGGGTGGCAAATGCCGACTTTTTAATGGGGTGACAATGGGGGTGAGATGCAATTTAATTTAGGACAGTTTTTGTATGGGCGTGACCGCCTGGCAATCTGGGTCGGCATTAATATTTTTTTGGCCAAACCCAATTATGTAATACCATAACTTTCCTTTATTACTTTCACAGCAAGCAGGTTTGCAGTAAAATATCTCGGACAATGTAAAATGATTATGTGTCGTGAAAGGCGAATTCTTTTGTAGAATTATTACTTTTTTTCTACATTCACATACCGCCATCTAGCTCCAAAGTCAAAACTAAGCATTAATCTGTAAATAAAATACTAAACAATGGATAAACATACTTATATACTTTTTTTGTAAATACATATTATACAAGGAAAACACCTAGCCCAATACAAACAGACATGTTTATGCACACAAATGTTGGTACTGCCCGGGGATCGTACCCGGAACCCTTGGTGTAATAGCCTACGTCTCAACTGGTTGTGAAGTCACATATATGACACAAATAGATATAATTAAATCTGATGTGTGTATTGTGCTAATACAAAAATAATATTATTTTTAAAAATGGCGTTTCAATGTACATAAAGATAGAATTCTGATATACGTAAGGACGAAAGTTGGACGTAGGTTGTGTAAGGACACAACCTGGTCTATTACATTTTATAAAATTATTGTCCTCTTGAATTTATAAGTTATTCTAGTATTAATATAAAGTAATGTTATTTTAGTTTAATTTTCATTTGAAAAACCCAATCATTACAAACCTTAGTGGTTTTTTGTACGGGATTTGATATATATGAATATTGTAACAATTTTTGATATGGTAATTATAAATTTAATTAATTAAATTAAATTTATCGATAAGTATAATGGTTTTCTAGGAACCTTTAAAAGAGACAGAAAGAAATCTTTTAGAAGAGTCTTCAGTTTTTAACTTAACATATCATATGAATATACAAGGGAACATGTTAAAATATTGTAGAACTTAAGGCCACCCTAAATGTATTGAAAATCAAAGTAAACACTCTGAATTTGTTCAATATTTTGTTAAGAAAAATTATGCTTCAAGTTCCTCTTATACTGTGTACAGGCGTCGTATCTCCCCTCTTCGTTGTTCGTTTAAACAAAAAGCGCGCCCGTTACTTTTAATCGTACGCTTTTTTATTGCGAAGCGAATTAATTTATTTATCCGTTCTGTTAGTTATTTTTGGCAAACAATGTTTTCATATGATTTTTGTTAACAGTACGATGCTACTGGGACCATCGGGAGACTGAATAGTGAGGCACTTTGTGCGATTTTTCCCAGTTTGGTTGGACAATACAGGCTGAATCAGCATGTTTAAAAACAGGATGATTACGTCGTTAGGAGGGCACGTTCAAAAGTCAGTTCTGGCAACAATCCAAAATTGAGTAGTAGGTAACACCCACCAAAGCGTATTGGACCCGCGTGGTGTTACAACCCAATCTGCATAACTATTCTGTGCTGTAAACCCTGTGCCCTGCATTAGGCCTTTATGGACCCATGATGATGATTCAGATGGCGCTATCTCATCCCAAATTAAGGGAGAATCTTATTGTATGGGTATTAAAATGGCAACAGATAAATACGTTTTTATACATACATATTATATAAAAACGCTCAGACCAAAACAAACTGATATAATTGTGTTCATGCACATAAATATTTGTACTACCCGGAGATTGTACCCAGAACTCTTGGTGTACATGCGGCCGTCTCACAGTTTTCCTCAATCCGGTACTTGACACCACTAATCGATGACATACTTTTTATAAACTGACAAAAAGGAACGTTTCCATATATTTTGTACGAGATTGGTGATATGTGACGTCATTGCTCACTATCATGTATTGACTTCATATTTATTGATTTCAATGTATTAACAATACAATATTGCAAATAAACAAAAGTGGTCAATGAAACGACACATAAAAAAGGTGCGCTTTTATTAAAATATGAACAAACAAACAAAAAAAACTTTATTCAAATAAATCAAATAAATTTTTTTATGACCTTACCACCGGTTCGGAATAAGTTGGATCTTCGAGATTAGCCGGAAAGAAACTCGATAGTCACTCTTTTAAAGTTTTTATGGTTTCTATGGTTTGGTATTTTTTTGCGGGTGGTGGAAAATACGGAATTAAAGTCTACAAAATCTGTACAGTTTTACTGACCTGCAAACATATCAGGGTGCACTGAGCGGAACTGATGGTGCCTGGGTGCAGCGCCGGGCCGGTGCAGCTGCGGGACGAGGTGCAGCCACAGCGCCATCTTGTGGCCGCGGTAGTGGCTCTTCACTCGGACCTTCGTGCCTGATGGGAGACTTTAGCTCTTAGAATTATGATAATAGAGTCGAATATTTGACGAGGACGGGGCATGTTGTTAAGGTTGATTTTAGAACGGTCGCCATGAGACAACCTGATAAAGTATACTTAACCTGACAGAGAGAGAGTCTATCTCAGATGTAAGAATAAGGCTAAGGATAAAGAAAACTGATCGCCATCACAATTTAGGACCAATTAGCAACGTTTTAGAATTTAAAGCGCCCTCTATAGTTCGTTTTATTATATTTAAAGAAGTGATGAAAACAGAAACCTATTAAGACTTCAGCATGAAGTGAAAATACTGGCACCCACTTGACATCATATATGTAAAAGGACTTATACAATATTGACATCATTTTTCTATACCGTATTCTTAATATTTCCTTACTGCAAGCATTTAAATTTTTGTTGAATTTTCAACGACTGGAACAAGACCAATTTCTACCCCTTATAAGTAAATCGTTTCCTTCATCAATGTATACTTACTGATACTAAGATACTGCTGTGTGTTCAGCTCATATCGCGGCCAGGTCATGCCCTCATGATGCCTCTCATCGCCCCTAGGACTCGGGTCTCCGGTCTTCGCGAAGGCCGCCAGCAGCGCTACAGCAGACTCAGCCACGGTCACATCACCCCTTGAATAGTTGCGAGGGTTCGAAGTCGTACCACCAACCAGAGGTAGACCGAGGAAGTAGGGCAAAGTCTCGCCCGTCACGCTTCCTAGACGCTGTGGAAGTGATGGTTAATTTAGAGACTTGAATAGCCGTTTTTTATACTTGTGAGTCACTACTGAGTAAACAGAGTAATGGCTGAGTTGCTTGTTGAAGTCTTATTTAATTAACTCTTTTAATCGATGATAAATTCAAAATAGTTTTTATAAAATTGGTATTTTTTTATTTGATGATTCAAA
Organism: Leucinodes orbonalis; assembly: GCA_019425675.1. NCBI lineage: Eukaryota > Metazoa > Arthropoda > Insecta > Lepidoptera > Crambidae > Leucinodes > Leucinodes orbonalis. Next base: position 25,459 of record PQWD01005130.1, on the reverse strand, counting down.
GTTTCCTTGTAAAGATTAATTGCATGAAGAAACTGATGAGTATGAAAAGAATCAATCATCAAGACCAGTTTCTACTAATACATCCACCACATATGGTCCCATAGCCATGCGTGGGGACGCATGAACCCTGCATAACACTTTGTAGGTGATTGATAGAAGTGACGTTGATAATTGTGTAACTATAGATGTACCTACGACACTAACATAATAACTGAAATAATTCTACACATTGAGAAGCGCTAAGATAGCGAATCTAGTTACTATAATCTATACTAATATATAAAGCTGAAGAGTTTGTTTGTTTGTTGTTGAACGCGCTATCTCAGGAACTACTGGTTCGATTGAAAAATCTTTTCAGGTTAGATAGCTTATTTATCGAGGAAAGGTATAGGCTATATTTATCACGCTACGAGTAATAGAAGCGGAGCATAATGAGAATGAGTTCAAAATCGGGGGTATTTTTTTCATACTTGGAGCTTCCGCTGCGTACGCTGAGTAAACGGTTAAAGTTACACAAAATCATGAGAGAGTATGTTCTCCTTTTAAAGGTCTACAAAAAAGTCCGCGAGAGCATATGTCTATCTTTTAAGGTAAGCTCACTATAACATATTTTTGCTAATAAAATTCTGAAATTACCCGAAACCTTTAAAGTTTTGAAGGGGAAATCCTATGTATAGTGATAAATGAAAGTACCGTGTATCCCGAATTTAATGCGAGCGAAGCCGCGGCAAAAGCTAGTAGTAGTAAAAGACCTTCATGAAATAATTAACCACACTTAATTTAAGCTAGACTACAGACCAGAACAATGCTTATGAGATCCCTAGGCATTGAGATGAGAAAGTACGTATAATTTAAGCCCATAAACACAATGTAATGGTTTTAACGAACCAAGACATTCAGCGTTAAATTATAAAGAGGGACATCCAAAGATTAGTGATAGGGTTTATGAAACCATTAAATAGAATATAATTATATTTTGGTACTGTATCTTGTATGATAAAACAATAATTTTACAATTCGTTATTTTATCAAACAACTTTAGTTTTACCTGTAAATAAAGCTTAGTTGCAGTTGGTAAAGAAAATTGATACGAAGATTGGTCTGACTTCACCGTCTGATTAAATAATTGGCTAGAAACCACCACAAAAAAGTTTAGGATCAACCACCATCCTCCTCATGGTCTGGTGTCAAGTTTGATCTAAGAACAAGAATGTAATTACATAAGTACCTACGAGTACGTTCGGTATTCAAAGCGGTCGGAATTCATTTTTATCGATCGAGTGAGATACAATATGTAAACACACATTTTGAACTGAGTAATTATAATAAGCTCGCCCTTTAAAGACTCCCTAAATGGCCTAGAAGACAAAAATAATTTAAAATTCCAATTACGGATATTCTTCATTGTATCTTATCACGGGAAACAACAAAGACGATGTGTAAGTACTGAGACAGGCAGAAAAAATACGGGATACTTTCTTCTTTCAAATTACTGGATACTGTCAAACTATTTTTAGGTCACAAGTAATGATCTATACTATTGTCGATTGGTGTACGGGTGTTAATATCACCCATTGAGTTTGGCTTACCAACTTTTACCATCATCATCAGCTCATTGAACGTCCGCATTGAGGCACGAGCCTAACCGTAATAGGTGTATAAACCTTAGTCGCCCACGCTAGCCCAGTGCGGATTGGCCAACTTCACGCACAACCTTTGAATCTTTTCACCGGCGTGCATAGAAATTCTCACGATGTTTTCCTTCACCATAAGATCGTCGGATAAACGCACATATCATTTCGAAAAGACATTGGTACGTGGCGTGGTACCTGTACCCTCCTGATTGGAAGGCAACAGTCCACCCCAATGAGCCACTGACATTCTCGTACTTCTACCATACCTGTGGATAATCAGCATCTCTGCTCTGATGGGCGAAGTGTGCGAAGTACGTTCTGGCCCCTCTCCTCGCGTGCAGCTGTGCCACCTTCAGGGCCGGTGCGGCCACAGCCGCGTCGCTCAACGACTCCAGGGTCGCGTCCCTGATGTTGATCGGGTGCTGGATGGGCTTCTCCCAATCGGTATACTCGTTGCGGACTGCGGCGAAGATCTCGTTGCGGTGGTATCGGTAGACGTTTCTCACGTAGGTGCGGAGGATTCGGTTCCTGGAGGATTTCATTTAGTATTACTATTGCGTCCAATAAATTATAACTATCATCAGGCTATACCATATCACTGTATAAACAAGGCCTTCCTCTCACAGCATAGCTTTTGGGAGATTAGACTTCATGTAAATCAAACCTTGGCGATATATAAAGTCAGTGGTTTAATTTAATTTATACATAAGTGAAGGTTTGATAAACAATCTGCTAAATTGTTCACATATTCAGAAATACTTTTTAAGTAAGTTATAAATCAAGAAGATATCCATCCAGGTGGATAATGGAAATGGATAATTTTCTGAGGACACATCAGAGATCGCGATGAATAAGATACACAGAAGTCGCTTATTTGTGACGTAGAAATGTTAAGTCACAGAATCTGGTGATTTCACTGTATTTTCTTATCTTTGAGGCATTTTAGCCCGAGTCATACAATCTTACTAATAATATACTAATAATACTTAATACTTTCCAATATCAATAGTTCAATTGATAATATGGCGATAGAAACAAAGATTTCAAGTACCCAGATGATACACGGTCTCTCTCAGATGAAGGTATTATGATTGTTAATCCAATGTTAATTCTACTAGCACATAACCACACCCTTGCCTTGAAAATAACCGTTAAATTTCCTTAACACACTACAAATATAAGGAAGAAAAACGCAATTTGCAAAACAAACCGCTCCAAGAGCCCAAGATCGTCGGCAAACAACCGAAACCACAAAACAAGTACACGGTACACTTACGTAGACCACTCTAGACTCTCGTTAATTACGTGGCGAGTTGAAAGCTTGCTTGAAAAAATATTTATTGCCCGTACTCTTACATTACTTACGCTCGTGTAGCAAAAGAATTCCGTTTAAATAGAGTATGTGCTTGGTTATTTTGGTCTTTTGTATTGTATATTACTCAATCATTCAGGATTTGGTAATTGTTCAGTAATTACATTGCAAAGTAATAACTATGTATGTTCTTTTATTTTACTAGCAAGTCGTAATTATAACTCCGTTATACAATTTGTTTGTAGCGCACGAAATCCATCTGCTACGCGCTACCGTAACCAGATCATCAGTATATCTGGTTAAGGTTCGACCTATTCTCCTTTTCCCGTTACATGGATACCACTTAAGAACCTTTCCACTCCATTGGCCAAGAGTTCTACGCACTATGTACCTGCAACTTCTGCTAATCTTTAGTGTCTTAATTTTTCTTCTTCGTCGCTGCACTCTTAGCGTCACTCTTAGGTCGTGGTCGTCATTTCGTCAGCTGCTAGTGGCTCGCCTAACAATACGCTGCCATTCCTGTCCGATGGCCACCTTTCTTCTGATGAATTACAGGAAACTATCCACAGCTTCTTTAATAAATAGGCACAAACCTGTATGTATATGTCTTAATAAATGGGTACAAACCTGTGCTCCTCCTCGAATCCATGCCTGATGTCGTCCTCGCTGAAAAACTGGTAGCTCTCGGTGGTGGCGACGACGACGGCGAGCGCGCAGTCCAGGAAGGCGTCGCTGGCGTGCAGGGCGCGCGCGGGGGCGGGGGCGGCCGGCGCCCAGCCCGACAGGAACCGCGCGCGCGGCGCTTCCACGGCCAACAGCAGGGGTAAAGCTCGGGAGCTTACGCATGCCGCTAGCCTATATAAACAACCAAATGATTAAGCAAAAACACGATTATACCAGCATGCACGTATTCTAGAACGAATCAATGTTGATAGACTTAAATTGAGTTAAAAATTTCAGGGACCTGAGGTCTTGCAAATGTTCATGGGCGGCGGTGTCACTTACCATCTGGTGAATCGTATGCTCGTTAGCCTCCTGTTCAATAAAAAAAAGAAAGTGATGGGCTATTTATCATATAGAGCGCTATCCCTTTCTATCACTATTTAAATGAAGAAAGAAAGAAAAATTCTCGTTAGAATACGGGCCTTAATGTGAAGTAAGACTCTTAAACATGACCCTTTAACCGCCGCTAATATTACCAATAGAAACCAATTTTTCACATAATTCATTAACTTAATCTGTTTTATGTCAATAAACGTTTAATATTATTACCCAAATACAGCAAAGTGATTGAATTAATTTAAAGATAAACATGCTTATAAAGCTGACTCCGAGGAATGATGCCAGAATCCAAACCAATAGCTCGGGTTCGAATTTCAGGGGAAGGCTACATAGTGAAAGTCACTTATTGATATCTTGGTCAGTTCGGTTAATACATTGCAGGTTCGCCTTTCTACATAGCATAATTATGTCAAGTTTCAGCTGTAACTCACCAAGCGAGCCTAGTGCGGCTTGGTTGGTGCTAACGCCCTATTCTAGGGACAAAGTCCTAATTTTAAACAATGAGTACCATGGGTACTAACTCTGATAAGCGTACTTCTATATAATTACACATCATCATTAGCTCATCATACGTCCCCATCGAGGGGCACGAGCCTACCCGTAAAGCCTGTTAGGCCTTAGTCGTCCACGCGGGCCCAGTGCGGATTGGCCGACACACTACATGCAGACTGCGTCCAGTATTAGCAGAGATATTCACGCCGAATATCTTCGTGTAGTAGGCGCATCTCAACCATTACACCACGTGGTTTGTATCCTTGGTTAGGCGGTCATGGCGACTAATTGCTTTGTAAAAAATTTCCTCGTTTTATCAGGCCATGACAAGTTAAATGTACAAATCTTAATGAAGATACTACAACCATGTACAAACATACATATTGATAAACTGTACAAACAGATTACAGACCTTTCAAGCGGTAAGCGCACTTCGTAGTCTCCGCTATAAAATCAAAGTACTGCTAAGTGCTTTTAGTATATCTGACGTAACTCTCTTCACGAGGGAAAATCCAAGAACAAGACAAAATAAACAACATACTTAAAAGGCGTTCTAGCTCGAATCAGAAAACGGGAAACAATACTCAATTTCGCTGCCCGTGATTCCCGGAGAGTACAATTCGAAATCTTCCTTTAAGCGTCTTTGAATCAAGTAATGTTCTGCACTGTAGATAAAATTAACATTAACCTTGTTCAAGACGAATATTAAAAATGAATGCAACACTTTCAGCATACTGGATGGACTGGACCTATCAATATGTAATATATTTTTAACGCTTCAATAATGACAGTTATTCTTGTATCTACGAGTAGTTTATCAAATTCTTATACCCTGCCTTTAGTTGCTAAAATATTAATAAAACGTCGTTACAATTAGGAATGATACTAATGGCACTAACACAATAGCCAAAATTTAGCCAACTAAACAGCCTATCGAAGTCCCCACAACCCAACAAAAAATTTCGGGAAGAAATTTTCGGGAAGAAAGCCGAGATACTAAAAAAATTCGGGAATCACAATCATGATTTTCATTGCATTTTTTGTGGATCTTATTGATTGTATAATTTTTTTCTGATTTCATAAAAAAGCAAATGTGTAATCTATTGTTAAACATATTATTATTTTCTGTTAAATGAAACAGGGATATTTTCAACAGCCACAATCGCTTTTGTATGGTAAGCTAGAGGGTAATAGTTCTTAAGTTTAGATTTAAATGTAGGAATGAGGTGTTTCTTTAAAAATGGATCTAAGGAAAAACATGGGTGAAATATACAACGCACCAATTTTCATCGTTGGAGCCATCCGGCGAGCAGCGCAGAGCTTGAGCAGCGTGGTCCCGGGCCAAGGCGGGATCTGGCGCGAGCGCTGTAGGGCTTAGAGCAGACCCGCTTAGCAGCAGGACTCGAGATACCAGTCCTATGCGATAACAGTTTCTGTTGAATTCTTTGTATTGACAATTTATTGAAGAATTGGTGTTTCAATCATATTAAAAAATTTGATGATGGACGTGAAGCGCCTAAGGATACAGTTTGGGATCCAAACTTATCATCGCACATGCACAGGGTGCAGTAAATATAACTCTAGTGAACAGTTTACAAGGTTCATTTTATAATGTACAACTAAGTTATTTTTTGTTATGATTAATTTGTTAGTAACTATAAATGGATATAATATGGATTTACGACTTTCGTCAAAACCATTTTTGAAATGGAAAATGCTGTTTGGCCCCATAGTGCGCCGGCTCGGAACGTCGGGTCCGAACGTTGATTAACCAGTACCCATCCACGATATTCTTATCGAAGATTTTTGTAGTATGATTAGTTCCTTTCGAAGACTTTTCTACAAATCTATGGTCTTTAGTGCTTTGAGCAGCTTGTTGTTTTTGTCGAGTTATTAGATTATTTACCTTTGTCAAGCGGCCTGCTTTGATTAACTTTTACTTTTTCCCGCATTTATTTACTTACTATACTGACCATCTAAGATTCTTTTACTAAGATTAGTAGAAATAGCTTCAGTACTTCGAGCAGCGTGTTGTCGTTTTCGCATCAGTGCATTACTTTACCTTTTGTCAAGCAAAATTTCTATTTTGATAAACCTTTATCCACTTCTGACCTGCAGTTACTTACTCTACGTTGCGTTGTTCGTCTCCAGAGACATGTGTTTACCAAAACTTCGTCACTTTAATTTCGTCCGTTCGAAGTAAAGTCGTAGAACGATGGCCGTTGGAGCAGACGAGATCTGGAGTGGAGATCGCGTCTTGGCAAGCGTAGCGTAGGACGCCCTCCGGCCCGATGGACCAACGACTTGCGAAAGCTGGTGGAAGCTGGATGAGAAAAGCGAAGGATCGGGATTCCTGGCGCAAAATGGAGACCTATGTCCAGCAGTGGACTGCGATAGGTTGCAGTGAGTGAAGTAAAGTCTTCCAAAGGTCAATGGTTATTGTCCTACCTTTAGTCTCAGGCAACATAAGCAGTGTGTTAACAAGTGCAGCGCCAGCGTGGTGTCCAGCGAGCGTGACCCTCCCCGGGTCCCCCCCGAAGGCGGCGACGTTGCGCTGCACCCACGCCAGCGCGGCCAGCGCGTCCAGGGCGGCCGCACCGCCGGCTCGGTACGCCGGGTCAGACCGGTGCCCGGATGTTAGGTAACCTGGGGTGGTGAGTCCGGTTAGGGTTATGCAGGGTTGACGGCCATGGCTCGCCTCACGTACAATGATCCTTTTTAAAGACTAAGTACGGAAACCAACCCCAATAATATAAAACATGTGGAGTTTATTATGATATGGGCGTGGAATTAAGGCTATGTATGTTATAATAAAGCTATTGTTTAAAACTTATCAATTACTAAATATGTCGCAATATTCACAAATTCAATAAAACCCAACTTTTTTAAAGAATCGAATGATAATTTATTGAGTGGTTTCTGGCTAACTTATAAAAGATATTGAAAATGTTCATGTTAATGGTTAAACGTATTCCCAAAAATATTTTAGGTATCAAATATGTATTTAAGTAATTGGAATGTTACTCGTATATTTGCTTAGCTTGAGAATGTAAGTTAAAACATTATTGTACTTAAATATTTCAATATCATTTGAAATCTAATTACCTATATTCGAATAATAGATTCGGCCAGATATTCAAAGCAATTTTTATCTTTATTAATGTTGGCAAATTTAATGATGATGAAAGATTTTGTCATCAATACATATCACAGTAAGAGTTCAGATAGATAAGACAATTCTTTATTGCACACAGCAAATAAAACACTAAAATAAAATTAACAAAATTATTCTCACCTAATAACCCTAGTCTATAGTTAAGCGTGACGACAAGAAGGTGGGCGCGGGCAGCCAGCACTGCGCCATCGAGCACATTGCCGGAGCCCCACTCGTGGGACGCGCCGCCCGCCCACACCACCACCGCGTACGGCGCCTCCACGCCACGCGCGCCTGTCGATGACATAACGTGGTAGACTACACGACACATGGTTTGGTAGACTGCACGACGCATGGTTTGTTAGACTGCACGACACATGGTTTGGTAGGCTGCACGACACATGGTTTGGTAGGCTGCACGACATATTGTTTGGTAGACTGCACGAAATGTGGTTTGATTGATTGGTCTACATTTACATGTGTGTGTTTTATTTCAAAAGCTGCCATAAAAGAGCGGCCTGCGTGCGTAAATTCTTGGTAGCTGTTACAAAAGAAGATTTAGGAAAAACGCCGGCAAAATTCGAATTAATGTTTAAATCACCAATAATTAGAGAAGGGTTATGCACAGCATTCAATTAAACCAGATAAACAATGTATGCCGGAACTTACTGCTCAGTTAATTCAGGTTTAATTCAACTGAGACTCTAATCCAATATTTGGCTTCATAATATATATTATAAGATCGTACGAAGCAATCGTCATGTCCTAACGTCAACTATTCCGCAATGCTTTAAGACGAATGTCTTTGAGCAATGCGTCCTACCCGTACTAACATACGCAGCTGAGACATGGATACTGACTGCGGGATTGGTTCACAAGTTCAAAGTCACTCAACGCGCAATGGAGCGAGCTATGCTTGGAGTCTCTCTTAGGGATAAGATTAAAAATGATTTAATTTGTAAGAGAACTAAAGTTACCGACATAGCCCGCCGGATCAGCAAGTTGAAGTGGCAGTGGACTGGTCACGTATGTCGCAGAACCGATGGCCGTTGGAGCAGACAAGTTCTGGAGTGGAGACCGCGTCTTGGCAAGCGTAGCGTAGGACGCCCTCCGGCCCGATGGACCGACGATTTGCGAAAGGTCGCTGGTGGAAGCTGGATGAAAAAGGCGGAGGACCGGGATGTCTGGCGTAAAATGGGGGGAGACCTATGTCCAGCAGTGGACTGCAATAGGTTGAAGAGAAGAGAGTACGAAGCAATGTGAGTACATTAGTAGAGTTACACATCCGGAGTAGTCTACACTTCGGACCACTTTATTCCTATTTATTTATTAACTCTAGTCTTAAGAAAAGTAGCGTTGAAACTTACCGCTACCGGGAACATATATGTTTAGGCATAGACAATCTTCGCTCTGGTTGGCTAGGAACGGTATTGTTGCTTTTAACTCGTTGTACAAACCGAGGGGCATCTTCGATAGTGCTGCAGTTCTGTAACAATACCTCAAATTGAATATATCAAAATTAATTGTACTACTGCTAGTATTTTAATAAGGATTTAAGTTTTTTTAATATATGCATTTTGCATTTTTATCCATCGGCTTACTATGTGCTACTAATGCCAAGGCAACTTGTTTACATACAAGAGATACTGTGGACTGACTTATTCCACTGAGATCTCCTGCATCATCTTGAATCTGTCGACATAGAAAGATTGGTTCATGTATAAGTATATAAATTAATTTGTAAATTTATACAATTATACAACAATTTATACATTTACAACATAATGAAGGTTAAATTACAGGTACTTATCTGTCATCATTACTGTAACGACAGATTAATACATATAATTCTGTTGTAACAACAGCTTTGTAAATTCGTTGCCCACACATTAAAGAGTTCCAATTTATCCTAGACTTTACAGGTACATTGTAAGGAATAAATTGTGATCTTATTTGAGAGCCTAACAGAAATAAATAATACGAGCAAAGGATTGTCCTTTGGTGGGAATTATTGGTTAAGTCAACATTCTTCTAATATTGGTTCAAAAACAAAAACCAATGTATATAAATCTTTCCATCTCAGTAACCTAATAGTCGTCACACTGGAAAATATTTTGCCAATTTACTACTCTTAAAGCTTCATCAATTAAATTTCAGATACAATTAACCAAAAGATCCACATAAAGTTCCGCTATATTGTTTGTCAGACGGTTAGTATCTTGCGCTCGGGGCTCAGTTTCAAAATTAAATTAATTATCAATGGCTTTACGGTAACAACCCTCGAACCTTCCACACAAACCATCGGAGCCTTAATTCTACTAAGTAACTTGATATTACGATACTATTACAACTTTAAAGTCCAACTGTTCAGGTACTGCAAGAAATTATTAACTAGGCGGTAGACTTGGAACTGAGTCGTCTAGGTAGGTACCACCACAGTGACAGATATTGTCCCGTGAAATGGCAGTGTTATGCACTTTTAAGTTTTGGGGATGAGGGCACTGCAGCTAGTAAAATTACCGAGTATAAGAGACACAACATCTGTTGTGTCGGGTGACGGACAGTGAATTATAACTGTTTATCAGCAGTTGGTCAGGCGTATCACTTACCATCAGGTTAAAGCCCTGACTGTCCCGTACCTACACTTTGTTACTAAAAAAAGTATTAGATAATTACGATCCTGTTAACTAATGTTGAAGTTAGCGGAATTGGAGCTTTGAATCATTCGTTTAAATTATAATTGAGCGATACATGTGTTCTGTGTGCGAACCCTACCCAATTCTAAGATCAAATGTGGTTGGTTTATAATTGAAAATGATTAAGACATTCTCTTGAGATAGCAAAAACAAATTGAAAGTAACGATACGGAAATGGTCGTTAAATAAATGAAATTGGTTGACTTTTGATAAACAATTAGAATTCATTAAAACCGTTTTAACGATTCGATAATGCTGATTGAATTCGTATAATTTTTATTACTAAGGACTTCGATTTGATTTAAATAAGACAAACTCAGTAATATTTTAAGATGCATTCTGATTTTACGACAAACATACAACAAATTATCTCATGAATACTATTATTTATATTGTATACAAATCAAATATTAAATAATAAATAAAATTAATATCCACACACAATCACACAGCGCCATCTAGCGCCAAGTTGAGCGTGAAGCCTGTATTATGGGTACTAAACAACGGGTAAACATACTTATATTTTTTTTGTAATTATATACATATTATATATATAAAACACCCAGACCATGACAAACAGACATAAATAATATATTAGGGTTCAAATCAGTCAAATCACAAAAAAAATAGTTTTATTTAAATCCATTCAGTACTTTTTGCGTGAAACAGAAACAAATATCCAGCCATAGCATCAAATTTATAATATTCATCATCAGCCCTTTAATAATAAATAAATATCCACTGTCATTCACACAGCGCCATTTAGCCCCAAACTAAGCATTATCAAGTCAAAGATCAAACCCGGAACCCTTTTTTATGCTATAAAGTGTTCAGGTCGGTCAAGACGCTCACCTGATGATAAGTGATACGTCTGACCGTGATAGAGCGACATTGAAGGAGACTAACGACAGTTATTATTCTTCATTAATGCCGCACTACATCCGACACCTGAGACAACAGATGTTAGGTCTCTTATACCTGGTAATTTTACTAGTACCTTGTTGTAGTAGTCGACGTCTCGATCACCACATCATCGCCAAATATCGAGCTGATAATGAATATTCATCATCATTATCATCGTCAGCTCATTAAATGTCCCCACCGAGGGGCACGGGCCTACCTGTAAAGGGTGTATAGGCCTTAGTCGTCAACGCGGGCCCAGTGCGGATTTGCCGCACAACCTTTGAATCTCTTCGCAGGCGTGCGCATGTTTTCTCACGATGTTTACATTCACCGTAAGAGCGTCGGATACCGTTACTAACGTACACATAATTTCGAAAATTATGTGTACGTTAGTACTTGGCGGGAGTTGAACCTGCGCCCTTCCGATCGGAGATAAAAGTCCATGATGATGCTACATACCTGTTGGTAATATCTGGGTATCGCTGCGGGCAGACGGGTGCGAAGCTGTCCGCGAGTCTGGTACCGGGCCAGCTGGGCGCCGGGGGCGGCGGCCCGAGCCGGGGCGGGCGGCCCGCGTACGGCACCCCCCAGAACACCTCGACCGGCTCCAACCGACGGGACGCCGGCTCCACTATGATGCCGCGGATTGCGCCTGTTCACAGATAATTAGCTCTGAACTTATGGATCATCATCAGCTCATTAAACGTTATCATCGAGGGGCACGAGTCTACCCGTATATGGTTATTAGGCCTTAGTCACGCGGGCCCAGTGCGGGTTGGACTACTTCACGCGCAACCTTTGAATCTCTTCGAAGATGTGCGCGCACTTCTGGAAATTCAGAAACACATTGGTACGTGGAGGGATTGAAACCTCAGCCCTCCTAGGTAGACAACAGTCCACACCATTGAGCCACCGACGCTCTTACGGACGCACCGACGAATTGATGGATAGATAGATAAAACATTTAATTTGTACACTGAAACACACACAATCATAACAATACCCACATTACACAATTCATTACAATAAGTCAATAACATACGAAACACAATACGGAAAAAAAACCAAAAAAACCTCAAAAACATTAGAATCAAATTTAATAACATCAAAGAAATACGAAACTAAGAAAAATATCCCAGAAGGTTGTGTATGTGTCGCGGCAGTATAAAAAGGGCAATACCCCAGCAAAATGGTTCAGTTTAAGTAAACCGCTGATTAAAACAATCTTTTGGTTACAGAACGCCAGGAATCCAGACACCATAGAAAATATATTGTGACTGGCACCTGAAGGAGTCACTGCCGTCTAAGGGTAAAAATATGGAACAAGTCGACTATTTATTTCAAAGGTAGCCAAACTACCTCGATGGTCTAGTACGTTCAGCTACTATATGGTCGACTGGGTACTGAGTCGCCTATGTAGGTAACATCGCAGTACCAGATATCGACCTGTAAAATAGCAGTGTTTTGCAATCCTGTGTTTCGGGATGAGGGCACTGTAGCTAGTAAAATTACCGGATATGAGAGACCTAACATCTGTCAGCTTGAGTGCAGGCGCAGGGTGGTGTTGAATGAAAATAATGATTACCTACTGTTTTTAATTTCCCTCAAACCCAGCTTCTGACATGGTCAGGCGTATCACTTATCAAGCTGGTGAGCGCACTGACCGTCCCGTTAATTTACCTTTGACATATAAATATTAACGCTCCTGATTTCTCATGTCCTAAGATAAGTGTTTGTTAAACGTGCCTTTTAGAGCACGATGTACAATTCACATCACTCCTTTACGAAGGGCCGATATCTGACACTGCGATGGTACCTACCTAGACGACTCAGTATCGAGTCTACCACCTAGTAAAATACGCCTAGTAATAATTGCTTCCTATTCAACTGATCGCAGTCCACTGCTGCACATAGGTCTCCCCCATTTTGCGCCAGATATCCCGGTCCTCCGCTTTTCTCAACCAGCGGTCTTTGGCAAGTCGTCGGTCCATCGGGCCGGAGGACGTCCTACGCTACGCTTGCCACGACACGGTCTCCACTCCAGAACTCGTCTGCTCCAACGGCCATTGGTTCTGCGACATACGTGACCAGCCACTGCCACTGCCACTTCACTTCAACCATGCAATGATTGCCTCAAATAGCCAAAATATTATAATTATCACATACTCGTTAACCCATCGAAGGCTTGACAATCTAACTCGATCAATCTCAATTAGGTTCATTTAGCCCTTCGGAACTCCAGACTCGTATGAATGTCAGATCACGTCACCATAACATAATGTGCGCGTGATTATTTATCATTTGCGTACATTTCCGCGTAAATATTCCTATATTAGTGTCATTAATCAAACTCAATTAATTTCGCGTCAACTATGCGCTAATAGAGGCTGAGTGTGCGAACTAATAACGACTTTAAACTAGAGTTAACGCGGAATTCGTATGGAATTTCTCGTCGTGATGCTGGTGTTTAATTAATACGGTGGCACTGCTATTTTCGGAATGGAACAAAATTCTGTATCAATACGACAAAATGCTGTATAAATATGGCTCTTCTATTAATAATTTTTATTTAAATTGAAAAAAAAAACCTATGTGAAATAAGTTAAGAGAGAGAAGAAGAGAGAAGAGGTGGTTTGAGCTGTCAGCTACTATACCAAAGGTCCCAACAGAAACATTTTAATAAATATGCGAGACATAATCATCTTAATTCCTATTTTATATGACCAACCAATATCATTTCAAAGTAAGCCAGATTTCCTGGTTTAATTGGAGGCTTTGTACCCCACTAGGAAGGTCATAATCCTGCAGTACAACTGTTTCGTGGCAATCTAATTTCCTCCGGCCCAATCAGGCCTTCAGGCTAAGTCTGGGTGGCTTTGTGGCGTTTTGCAAGCCTGCGAGTATGTAGTTAAAAATTATTATGTTAAGAGCCAAGTTCTTTTATTTTTTGCAAGGTTTTACTTTGAATAAAATTCTTTAGAATATTTACGGAATCAACGTAAAATGTTAAATGTCTTACTATATTTATCACGACTAGTCCAACGGTGATGACAGTAATTTAATTCGGATGGTTTGGGGCGAATCAAACTCGCAAAATATCGTTTTATTCAATATGTGCAAATCGTGGAAGCTGAAAACAATGTAGATTTAACGCAAAGCCAGATATGGTACTGTTAAATAGTAGTGTAATGAACTATCATGTTTTTGAAGTGGGTACAGAAGTTAAATAGAATTACTGGGTATTACTGGGTACTTAACATATGTAAAGTGACAAGGCTGTATTATTGACATGAAGAAATTGCTTTCACGGGATAATTTAAATTTATCAATTATCAAAACTATACAAGTTCACGGCATGTTCAGTACTTGGACGAACACACTACCGTGCGCAAATGTGGGGTCCAATTAATTATATTACGACCGTGTTGAAACGTGCCGCCTGTGTTGACTCTTGTTACCGCATATAATGGTTTGGAGTCGATTCAGTCAGTACTTGGCACAGTCAGCATAAGTTTACTTCTAAATGATTCGAAAGCCGAATAGAAACAGGATTTCGTTTCAAACCAAGTACTAATAAAACAAATCGTAAATTATATATGGACAAGCGGTAAGTAAAAGTCTCCAGGTTCAACAATATGGAAGTGCCCCGGGGTTCTATGATGGATAATCAATGTCGTCAAAATGTATGACACACAGGTTTTGAACTTGTTAAAAACTTGTTACAAAGCCGAAGTCCTTTCAGTCGAATCAAATCTTCATAGATTCATATTAATTATTTTTTTATAATAATAATAATCTTTATTTCAGGTAAGTTGCACCCATACAAATTCATCAATTAACCAAATAAAAACAAAATGAGAAATTATACAATTATCACTAATACAATATTACTAAAATACAAATTTTGGATTACATCCCGATAGGTTTTAAATTAAATTCGAAGAAAAATAGATATAAATAAATATAATAATAATAAGGAAGTCAAAATAATTACTAAATAAATTAGAATAATAATTTAAATGTCAAAAATGTTTAAAGACAAGGTACGAGTACAATTAATTAATTAACATTAATATATCCTTAGCGGCATAGGATTGGTGACATGTCTCTCACAGCAATGCCTGAGAATGTAAGAGTCCATTCTCGCGGCTATCATCGCCAGAACAGTGTTGGAGCTGGTCCGAACTCTGCGCACCAAAGAAGCAGCTTTTTGCGCAAGTGGCGTGGAAGCAGTCAACACGAGCTTCAGCAAGCATACCAGAGGCACTGCAGAATATAGGCAGCCCCATCACCGCTCTAAATGCATTATTAAATTGGATACGGAGAGCTTTTCGCCGTATAATTTGCCCACAAGCTGCAAGAGTAAAGCGAGGTACAATACGATCTAAAAAGGGTTGCCTTAACTTCTTTTGAACACCTGGCAAACCTGCGAGCTATCATGTTTGCTCGTACCGACTCGTTGTAGTGGCACACCATTAAGACAAACAGGTGGAACAGTGTCTGGAAATTTAGCATCAACATTCTCAAAGACCATGAGCTGGCTCTTTACGACATTATATGTTATGAGTGTGAACTATCTTGTAAATAATTTATTAAATAGATTTTTATTGAAAGTTAATCAATAAGTCAATGACGCCTTAAAGCGCCAGACACAATAGATCTTCTATTGTGTTCCCGGCGTTCAATGGGCTTTACAACTTTAACAGTAATCGGCAATCAATACATGACACGTGTCACTTTTATTATTATTATATTGGCGGACGCCTCGTTTCCTGATGACAACGCCATCACGTCAGAAATTCATCGGTCCAATAAACTAAGCAACGCCATACCTTATTCAGTTAACATGTGAATACTGTATTAAATTACATTCGCTCCCATCTCCGCTGAACAGAAGGTAGGCGGTAACAAAGCGATGTTATCGCTTACAAAAGGCTTTATAGCACAACACGTGAGAAGCCTTTGGCAATAAATATTTTTTCCTACTCGCAGCTAGGCATTGTGAGAGGTTGAGAAAAATGTGCCGTAAATCGAATGGAAAAGGGAGATTTTTGTATGCACGCTTCGGGGGAAATATTCGCACCAATAAATTTGATCCGAGATTTTGGAAATGTTTGTGTTAGATTTGGTAAAATATTATGAACTTGGAAATATAACTTTTTTGTAAAAAAAATTATAAAGCACGGCAACAATTTTGAATTAAAATTAAATACAATATGGCTAAATAAATCAAAGTAATTGAATAAATTGTATTTTCGAAACACACTAAGTTCGGTTCATTACCTTCGCAAAATAGTAATAGCTCACTTCATGGTATCGCAGGCGGGAGACAAATCTTCAATACCTTTTCAATGCTTAGCTGTATAAATGTAACTAAATAGTAAGCAAGTGTATGTAGTAGCATAATTGAAATAAATATTTTTGTCATTTGTTGTCTCCCGCATGCAATTCCATGTAAAATATATAATGTTTGCCCTAGACACTTGTTTTCCAATTTGAGTAGGTATTATTAGCAGTCGTGTTTTTTGTGAATAAATGAATGTTGACTTGGACTTTGAACTATGTACGTTGATGATGAAAGTTTACGTGAGAGATTAAATAAAGAAGTAATTGTGGTGAACATGTAATAATATGACAAGTTGAAGTGGCAGTGGGCTGGTCACGTATTTCGCAGAACCGATGGCCGTTGGAGCAGACGAGTTCTGGAGTAGAGACCGTGTCTCGGCAAGCGTAGCGTAGAACGCCCTCCGGCCCGATGGACCGACGACTTGCGAAAGGTCGCTGGTGGAGGCTGGATGAGAAAAGCGGAGGACCGGGATATCTGGCGCAAAATGGGGAGGTCCAGCAGTGACTATAGGTTAAATAGGATGTACTAATATAATATTGTGGTATGTACTGACCGGCGTGCGTGTGTACAATCCGGGAGCTGTAGCGGGGACCGGCGGCCGCCAGCGACGCGAGCACCAGCGCCGCGCACCACGCCGTCCGCGCGCAATCCATGCGCCATCACGCGCTGCTTGCCTGGTCGGAACAACACACTTATATAGCACATTCATTATAATGATTCTGTACAAAACACAAAATTTCTAAAAGAGTAACTACTGAGTATCTTGCTGGATTCTTCTCAGTGGAAAACTACCGTCCGAACCAGTGGTAGCTTCATTTGACATTCATAAGTGTTCTGTAAGGACCTAAACTGATAAACATTTTCATTTTCAATAAATATCGACTGATTCACACAGTTCCATCTAGCCCCAAACTAAGCATTTAGCCTGTAATATGCAGTACGCGTCTTGGCAAGCGTACCGTAGTACGCCTTCCGGCCCGATGGACCGACGACTTTCGAAAGGTCGCTGGTGGAGGCTGGATGAGAAAAGCGGAGGACCGAGATATATGGCGCATAATGAGGGAGATCTATGTCCAGCAGTGGACTGCGATAGGTTGAATAGAAAATGTAGCACTAAACAACGGATAAACATACTTATTTTTTTAAATATATACATATTAGACATAGAAAACACCCAGACCAATACAAACAGGCATGTTCATGCACACAAATGTATGTACTGTCCGGGGATCGAACCCGGAACCCTTGGTAAGGTAGACGTCTCAACCATTACACCAAATGAGTCGTGAATGTAGTCTAACGGATCCAATAACTCTTTTTTTCGAACTGCCTACTGGCTGTTGTATAATCAGCAGAGACGATGAGCGGGTTTGAATGCGCTACTACCGAGTCGAAGAAGCGTTTGGACGTTAACTTTAGGTACTACGAAATTGTAGGCAGCCCTAAGTCTAAATGAAGGTTGACATTACGTATGAACCACGGCGCTGCCCGTGGCTTTACGCATGAACTTATTCTGAATGACTTGTAGCCTATGGACGTGAGTGGACGCAGCGTGTGCAAATACCACACCGGCATATCCGATAACTCGTGTTGTCACCACACAATGTCCCACGAGTCGGCGAAGCAATTTCGTGGACTGCGGACATGTTACGCGTTACAGGTTAATTAGGAAACTGGCATATACCCTAAAATGTTTAACTGTGTATATGTTTGCTTAATAACTTTCATACGAAAACGCATTACAGGTAGGTATTCTCAGATTCTCGTGTTTTATTTTTGATATCGTTTTTTAATAGGATTTTTTTCATGAAATTTCTTTAAACCTAAATGGATATCATGAATACATCATTAATATTAATATTTTATTATTAATATTGAATACAACTATTTGTCATACACAAATTAAAACATTAAACACTTTGAATGAAAAACATTCTTAATTACAGGAGAATTACAATGTAGATAGCATTTAATTCATTTATAATTATATGTTTTCATATAATGGTGATTTAAGTGTGGTTGATAGTAAACTGACTTCTGAACAGCGAACGCTCTTAAGCTGTCGCGAAAAAAGAATAGAAAGCTAACCAAGGGGATAACTATCTAAGCGTTAAATTTTATTATCAATATCATACTAGTTTGTGACAAAATTTAGTACCTTAGAAAATATATTGAAAAAATAATTAATTATCTTAACCCGAACGCCAAAAAGAGCCCCTTATTAGTATAGTAGGCAAGGCTAACAATTCACGAAAATGGACGCCTAACAAGCAGTAGTCATTGACCTGTCTATAGCACCCCAAGGGACACTTGTCCCCTCTGTACCATCGAGGTATGCACCCGACAGAAGAGACCATTTGTCTTCCGCCTACCACTCCCCACTATGATTCTCAGATAAGGATTATGTATCGCGGTATCTTGGTACATAGTAAATAAAAAGAATCGTACGCTGTATAACGCTACCTATCTAGAATAGGGCTTTTAAAACTGTAGATAATAGTGTTGGAAAATAACACAATATTTAAAAAATTAAAAAGCAACTTCTTGATAAAATAATTTGTTACAATCACTGAAATGAATCTAGAAATTTCAATGCCTTTTCTGTATTTTTGAAATCGGAATACAAATATACATTTTTCCACAAACCAAATAATGATGAAAGCCTGTTTTTAGATGCAATTATTTACCACTATACTGATAATGTCAAGGCGCTATATTTATGGCGTCGTAGCTATAAAAATATATAAAGACAAAGAAGTACTAAAAACAAACCTAAGGAATAGGTAAAGGAAGTTCAGCAAATAGTAGAACTTAACGATTCTTATAAAATAAAAACCTTGTTAAAAACTTGCTCCGTGGGTTTAACACGATATTTTATTGGAATGTGAGCGCTATTTCAGTTTAAGTAAGTTTGGTCGCGATAAATGGTTTAAGAGCTTAGCACAATGAAGTAAAACATTTTTAACCTCGCACTGAGAATTATATTACCTACCTATATATTGTACGAGTATTATCTAAGAGAGATCGCCTTTCATGTACTTTGTCAAATGTAATTCTTAATTCTACGTATTTGTTTCGTTTTAAAAAATTATTGATGCAGTTCAGTTTCGTGCTGGATGGTTGATCATTATCATCAGCTCACTAAACTTCCCACCGAGGGGCACGAGCCTACCCGTAAAGGGCGTATTGGCCATAGTCGTCCACGCGGGGCCAGTGCAGATTTTTCGACTTCACGCACAACCTTTGAATCTGTTTGCAGGCGTGAGCAGACAATCACAATTTGTCAAACCCTTCCTTAGACGCTGTATCAAAGGCTTAGATCTTTCTCAGTACAAAACATCACTATTGAAGTGTCCCGATAGTATCCTTTTCCCGTTCCCGTTCTAAGGAATGTCACGTAACACAGGATCACCTTGACGCCCGCCCGACGGACGCTAAGCGCGGAATCGTTTGATGTCGGTAACTTATTGAGAGTTTTTATGCCAGTATCGACTTTTGTTTTAATTTGGGTACATCTGAAATTTAAATTTGGAATTATGATTGATGCATTAAGAAGAATAACGACGAAAGGTATGAATTAAAGATGGCGACATCAATGGGGAAAAGATGAAATAAATGTTTACGCAGTGCTCGACATCCTGAAAGTCTCATAGAAGCAGCATTTAAAAAAACACTGGAATTGAAAATAAATCATCGACTACTAGCTACGAGTAAGTTATATACGCGTCGGTGGTGTGGACTGTTGCCTTTCGGTAAGGAGGGTGCACGTTCAAATCTCGCCACGTACCAATGTATTTTCAAAATTATATGTACGTTTATCCGACGCTCTTACGGTGAAGGAAAACATCGCGAGGAAACCTGCGCACGCCTACGAGGAGATTCAAAGGTTGTGTGTGGAGTCGGCTAATTCGCACTGGGCCCGCGTGGACGACTAAGGCCTAATAATCCTTTTCGGGTAGTTTTATATATGTTTATACGTTATTTAGTCTATAAGTAGTCCAAACATCTCCTTTCAACTCAAACTTCAACCATCGGCTTTTTGGTATAAGTAGGCAAACATGCTGACGGTTAACCTGCTATCAAATGATAACCACAAATTAATGTGTGCTATGGCGTAAACCTTCAAAATAGGCGAGGAAAAATCCAAATATAGGAAAAGGGGGAGTTTGGGACTTCAGTAACCTTTTTACTCGAAAAGTTTTGGTAAGCCCGTTTTTTGTGTTACACGAAATTCTCATTTATATGTGCAATAACGTAAGATTTTTTTCATCTCACTTAGATTATACAATCTACACAAACATACAGCCAATACCCAACAACACTCAAGTTAAAATAGGCGCATCTCGACTCCGATCGCATTTTGATTCCGGTTGGATATCGGCGGGGATCGATTCGTATGCGGATGAAAGGCACTTAGATGCTGTGACGTGGGTTGGTACCTGCGAACGACAGGCCCCAGCACTTTTGTCACAGCTCCTTCTTTAACGGAATCGTATGCAATTTGGCAAAGCTCATTGTTACTGAGGAGCCCTCGACTTAAAGACGGGTGTTCCGATGTTTTGGCACGTATATTGTGCTGTATATTATAAATATGGTTGTATGTTTGTTACGCTTTTACACGTTATCAACGGAAATCGTAAAAAAAAAATAAATATCATTATATATATTATTAGCGGTATTAGCAAATGACACTTCATTTAATGGAAAGCATATTTTTACGAAAAACTAAGTAGATCTCTCTTACATTGTTGCTGTGCCCGACAGGGTCCATAAGGTCCTTTATTGTTTGTAAGTTCACCGTGTTAATACTATGGAATGCAATAAAAAATTGAGTATTGGATATAAATTGAAAAGTGTATTTAAAGAGTGTTTCAAGAAATATTTGAGTTTGATACAAAATTTTGTAAAAGGCTCAAAATCTAGCTGCGTTAACAGCATACATTTATACATAAAAAAGTTGTTTTATAATTTAACGAGTAGTAATAGGAACAAGTACAATCCTGAACGAGCAAGTGAGAGTAAGCGAACCCACAGGTTAGAGCTAGTTTGAAATATGTTTGTGTGATTGCAATAGGCTAGATATTGAGTCGTCTAGGT
The DNA here is from genome assembly GCA_019425675.1 of Leucinodes orbonalis. Classification (NCBI taxonomy): domain Eukaryota; kingdom Metazoa; phylum Arthropoda; class Insecta; order Lepidoptera; family Crambidae; genus Leucinodes; species Leucinodes orbonalis. The sequence continues at coordinate 3,762 of PQWD01005130.1, read as the reverse complement.
AATATGGGAATTAGCAGATCGAGATTTTGCGGGTGAAATACACTTAGCTCCTGTTACGTTTAAAAAGCATAGGACCGGGATATCTGGCGCAAAATGGGGGAGACCTATGTCCAGCAGTGGACTGCGATATGTTGAATAGGACGTAGGTTCATACTCGTACCTACACGCACGCCTACGTTTTGTCGCAGCTCCTTGTTTAACAGGATGGTATGCAATTTGACAAAGCGTATTGTTACTGAGCCCTTGAGACAAAGATGGGCTCATATAATGTGCTGTATAATCTTATTAGAAATGTCAATTTGTTTAACAAAAATTAAAATAAATGATGGTCCGAAATCTCGAAAGTAGCTAGCTACTTGAGCAATGTCTAGCATTGTGGTTATGAAATTCCAACTCTAAGTAGTCGCTAGAGAAGCAGCGAGTAATAGCTAGTTTTTACTGCCGAAACTCAGCCGTCTAGAAAGTTTCAGATCTGGTAGGTTGAGGAATTTTAAAAAATCTTAGATTATTTGGTATAATAATGTTATAATTTTCAGCCAGTTTTGTTCTTAGTTTAGTTTTCGAATTCTTTGTTATAAACAAATACATATTATACATTGACACAAGTAGACTCATACAAACAGATATCTTTATATATGTAGTATATGTAATGTGGGTATATGCACATAAGATATTTATGTTCTACCTGTTTGTGTCTTACTTTAACTTATATTGCAATATGTGATGTCAGTCTAAAAATAAACTGTTGCACGGACGCTCACGTATTATTTCAAACTCAATATACTATAATATAAACAAATGCTTATACTGCACGGGGATGAAATCCGAAACCTAGTAGCAAATATCTCAACCATTAGACCACCTGGGTCGTCATTTAAAGTCACATTGGACTTCTAATAATTCTACAACGATATTGTCAAAAAGCATTTTTGTATTTACTCCTCAAATGTTTCTCTTTTTTTATCTTGATGTGCGTAATATAAAAACATAAATATGGAGCTCACAAAGTTTATTATAACCTTTCGCTATCTCTCCGGGCAACAGCACTAAATAAACCAGAAAGATATGATCGTATAGTCGTCCCGGGTGGGAGACGAGGCGTATCCGATATTTGACAATGAATATTAAAAATGTGGCTGGTGTGGGATATACATGTTACGTTTGATGTTAAAATAACAACAAGCACAAATATATAATGCCAAATTTACGTATAATAATGATCTAAAAGATATCAATTTTCTTTAACACTGCCATCTGTCACGGTCACCCGTATCACTTATCTATCTATACTAATATATAAAGCTGAAGAGTTTGTTTGTTTGTTTGTTTGAATGCGCTAATCTCAGGAACTACTGGTTCGATTTGAAAAAATCTTTCATTGTTAGATAGCTTATTTATCGAGGAAGGCTATAGGCTTATATTTTGTGCTAATAAAAAATTCTGAAATTGACCCCGAAACCTTTAAAGTTGGAGGTGAAATCCTATTATAATGATAAATGAAAGTACCGTTTACCCGAATTTAATGCGAGCGAAGTCGGGCAAAAGCTATACTAATATATAAAGCTGAAGAGTTTGTTTGAACGCGCTAATCTCAGGAACTACTGGTTCATTTGAAAAATTCTTCAGTGTTAATAGCTTATATATCGAGGAAGGCTATACTATATATCATCACGCCTACGAGTAATAGAAGCGAACAGCAATGAATAATGTTCAAAATCGGGGTATTTTTCATACTTGGAGCTTCCGCTGCTACCTGATAAACGGTTAAAGTTTCACAAATTTATGTATGAAGTATTGTCTCCTTTTAAAGGTCTACAAAAGTCCGCAACAGCATTTCTATCTTTTAAGTTTAGCTCACTATAACATATTTTTGCTATACAAAATCTGAAATTGACCCCGAAACCTAAGTTGGAGGGAGGAATCCTATGTATAGTGATAAATGTAAGTACCGTGTTATCCCGAATTTAATGCGAGCGAAGCCGCGGGCAAAAGTTAGTCACCAATAAAATAGCGAAGTTGTTTGATAGCAATTTGCTATTAAAAATCATATTATAAAACAACCGCGTTTTAATCCCGCCACGTAGCAATGTCTTTTCGAATTTTCAGCTAATGATATCCAGCAGTGAACTGCAATGTTAACTTCAATATATATTTTCTTTACAGATGTAAGACAATACACCAAAAATGGAAACTTGCCAAACCGAAAATTTACCATACAAATCAACTTAGCATAAGAAAGATCATACATTAAACGTAACGGGATATTCTCCGGAATAACTTATTGTTGTTTGAACTTTCTCGAACGTCCGGGTAATTCGACGTACAAATTGTGAGCGATCATCATCATCATCATTACAACCTAGAAAGTCCACTGCTGAACGAAGCCTCCCTAATGAATTTCCACGCGACCATCCCTTGCAGTTGACATCCATCTGCTACCTGCCACCTTAACCGATATCAGACATCTGGTTGGGTCAGCCTACGCTTCGTTTTCCTTACGCGGACCCACTCGAGAAACCTTTCCGCCCCATCGCCATCGGTTCTACGCACTATGTGCCCTGCCACTCCACTTCAACTTGCTTATCCTGTGGCTATGTCGGTCACTCTAGTTCTCCTACGGATATCCGTGTTCCGGATCTTATCGCGTAGGGAAACACGTGAGCGAAAAATACAAATTTTGAGCGATATTTTCTTTATTTACTTATCTGTTGTTTATTTTAAATATTTTAGAGGAACCATTCACAGTAACGATACCGCCTAAAATTACACGCATACTGCTCAAAGAAAATTCATCATTATCATCATCAGCTCATTATACGCCACCAAGGGGCGCGAGCCTACCCGTATAGAGTGTATTGGCCTGAAGCGTCCACACGGGCCCAGTGCGGTGCGGCCGAATTCACGCACAACCTTTGAATCCCTTCATAGGCGTGCGCAGGATTCCTCCACGCTGTTTTCCTTCACCGTAAGAGCGTAGAATATACGAACATATAATTCGTAAATTCAATAATACATTGGTATGTGGCGGGATTTGATCCTGCGCTCTACCGGTTGGAAGGCAACAGTCTACACCAATGACACACCGACGCTCAAAGAAATTTATTTATGTTTTATTTATGGTTTTTTTAAGCAAGAGATATCTTACTTATTTATAACTTAAATGAACTAAAAAGAAAGCAAAATCTAAATTTACAAAAGGTAAATCAGCGACTAAAATAAAAAAATACAATATACACGAAAAAATTAATGTTTACATTTACCAATTGCAATTTCCTAGGTTGTATAAATAATGAGTCTATTATTACAAATAACTAACAATTTGAAATCACTTTTGATGCGAACTGTACCAGCGTCCAATCCGCACTGGGCCCCGCGTGGAGACTAAGCCTAATCACCCTAACGGGTAGGCGTCCCCTCGTGGGACGTTTAATGAGCTGATGATGATGATGTACAGCTAAAATACACGATTTCGCGTGAAATGTATGATCTAACAGTTTAAGCCCCAAATACACAAAGCTTTAATCACTATATACAGTATTTCCAGTTCAGTCAGGATATTGCAGATTGAACAACCTAGTCAGTCATATGAAATAGGTATCAAATAGCTTAGTAGAATATACCACGTATTTTCCGACGACCTAACAACAATTTATAATAATAATATTTTTAAAAACATCTGTATATTAGAGCGTCGGTGGCTCAATGCCGTGGACTGTCGCCCTCCTACCGAGAGGGCTTCGGTGCAAATCCCGCCACGTACCA
>PQWD01005129.1:0-28198 GCA_019425675.1 Leucinodes orbonalis | reverse complement strand
ACTGCAGCAAAATAAGCTCGGATCCTTCCAAGGTCAGGCAGTATTTCACCCCAGACAGCTTCTAGCAATATCAAGCCCAAGTCCGGTCTTGTAGAATACTGCTGCCACTATTGGATGGATCAGCCAAATACCAACTGCTGTTTTGGACTCGATGAGCGCGTGCTGAGCGCCATTGGCGACCCTACTCTGACGGATGCTAAGCTGCAAAGCCTCGAGCATCGTCGTAGAGTTGCACGCTATCAGTTTTTACCGGCTACATTCGGTGAGTGTGCGATGGAATTACACGCATTAATTCCACCAGCCCCTTTTCACCATCGGATACAAGACGGAGCGAGCTCCATCCCTACTGTAACATCCCACATCCGACAGCCCGCTTGGGCCTCGTTCTAATGCGCACCGCAAGGAATGAATTCTTGCCTCCTATGTGTTCCCATCATTACAACCTGCCGTCTTCAAGGCAAGAGTGAATGGCTGTTTCTAGCAGTCATGATCCATCTCGGCCGCATCTTCACTTACCATCAGGTGAGATGGCGGTCAAAGTCTGCCTATAAGGAGAAAAAAAAAAAAAAAAAAAAAAAAAGATTTCTAAATATATGATCCACTGCTCTACAGCTAAATAAAGAATGCTAGTTCAAAATCAATGTTTGAGGTAACTTCTATGCAACGTTGACTGAATAATTTGTCTTTCTACTACACATTTTAAGGCATACAACGACTGACCTACTAATCGAATAATATATGTGCACTAACTGAACCTACTGTATAGTTGCACATGCATAGTCTATTCACGTCAGCTTACACTTCTTTACTTTAACGTTTTAAGCCTAAATTCCTTTTTATTTAGTTATAAGACAATTTTGACACTAAAAGGGACTACGTAACATTGTGTAACTTCCGGACATAGGTCTTTTTAGGGTTCCGTAGCCAAAAAAAACGGAACCCTTATAGATTCGTCAAGTCTGTCTGTCTGTCCGTCTGCCCGTATGTCACACACTTTTTTCTCCGAACTAACACTCACTATCAAAACTTTGTGAGTATATGTATTCTGTAAACCGCTATTAGGTTTTGACTAGAAACTTGAAAAAATAATAATATATTTTGGGGTTTCCCATACATCGAACTGAAATTCAAAATTAATCAACTAATAAAATATATCGAACTGAAAAACCATGACAGAGCGAGCGGCCTTGATGGAGATCAATAACTTAAAGACAGTAATTTTTCTCCATCAATGCCGCTACGCATCCGACACCCGAGACAACAGATGTTAGGTCTTTTATACCCGGTAATTTCACTAGCTACAGTGCCCTCATCTCGAAACAAATAAGTTCAGAACACTTCTATTTTATTGGACGATATCTTGCTTATTTTCTACGGTAGCCGGACGTTACTTTCTTCTTTAGTTAAGGCAGCAGTAGTTAAAGCAATTATTTTCCCAATTGCAAGGTCGTTGGATTAGCATCTAACTCAAAGACGAGATATTTCATGGGCATTATCTACTCTTATAAACAGTTTTCATATTTATTTAAAAAGATTTTAGTGGAGTAAAAAAATATATGAATTTGAACAACTTGTGAATTAAGTCATGTATAAGTAATGAGAATAAAATACATTTTTTTATATTCATGGAATAGAATACTTATCTCATTATAATAGGTAACGTATCAGACTATTTAATGATAAGAAGGTTATCCGTCTCGTTGTGAGGTGTGTCGTCATCATCATCATTAAAGTCTTAAATGTTGTCGTGAAGCGACAAATGAGAAGACCAATAATAGAGGAATATGGAATTTAATATAAAAGACCTAATACAAAATAACTAAACGTGGATGGAATGAGTGGAGGTGTAGAGTGAGAGGTATGTATGATGAAGGTGTATAGTGTGGTAGCTTGTATCTTCCTTGTTCGTCTTCTACAGCTTAGGATGCACCGGTAAACCGCAGGGATGAGCACGATGGCACGGGCAGTTAGTTTGAGGCGCTGTGGAGGGCTTGATTCCACAGAGCCGCGTAGTATTAGGGCGCTTCCAGGGATTCACTGGCTCCTGGTGCGCGTCAGCTCCGGCGATAGGACACCCGAAGCTCCAATAGTTTGGCTTCTCACGTAACAGCCTCGGCAGCAGCAGCGGCAGCAGCGATTTGTGTAATGTAAATGAAAGTTTGGTTTAGTATGCGAATCGCGTAAGCAAGACTTCGTAAAGTCTCTCCCGGTAAGAATTTCGAGATATTTTCCCGAAAAGAAACCAAAGAATCACAAGAGAATCACAAAATATCACAGTAGGTAACACAGCAAGAAACTTGGTGAAAGAATATTAAGAGTATCTGATGAGAGAATCAAAGAATGGAATCCATCCAAAAGAATCTGGTGAAAAGACCCTACAGTAGCCAAAGGCCTCTATTTATATCGCACCCTTGACAACCATCGAATTTGAAATGATTTCTATTTAGATTCGAAATTAATAAGATTTTAACGTAGGTCGTATAGCAAAAATAAGGAATTTAAGAGTAAATTGAGCGTTGCCAAGATACGCCATAAATGTAAATAAACATGTCAAATAAAGGTACAACTTAATTTAAAACCATATAAATAAGGTGAAAATAATAATAAATTTAATGGAAAACGAAGGAAAAATACTAAGGGATGAAATGCCACGTGTCCGGTACGTATAAGTACTCCCGGATATAAGTAATTGAGGCTCAAAGGATCGAATGTGAAATACTTAATTATATGCGTTGTTCGCAGGCTTATAATGGGTTATTTGTGTAAAACGCGAGAAGTCAACGCATGAAAGTAATGAAAATTACACGAAAGTGTTCGGAAAGATAATAAAAGAGATGAAAATGCATAGTGGTATCTAAGTGAAAATAATGAAGATGATAATGTAAATGTATATTGTAAAATTAAATAAAAGCAAATAACAAAAATGAAAAGGTTAGTACTACAATGTCCACTGCTGAACGAAGGCTTCCCCTAACGATTTCCACGCAGATCGATCCCTTCCAGTTTTATCGTGTTTGCAGTTAATGTTCTTACACCTACTTATTCGGATTATCAGGTGTAAAAACTGTTTCAAAACAAAAATGACTTGCTAATAAAGTAGCCGGTAAGACGGTTTTGTTATTTTTTTTTAATCTTTAACTCGATCTTTATGCCTCCCTGCCGTTTAACACTTATATTACATTATATCTTGTTATACAATTCCCGTTATTTGTTAACCAACATAATATCAACGTTGATTTTGTATTACAGATAATTTATTTTATTTAGGTATTAACTCAATCATATTTTTATGACCCATTTGGTTTAATGGTTGAGTCGTCGGCTCTTACACCAAGGGTTCCGGGTTCGATCCCCAGGCAATACAAACATTTGTGTGCATGATCATGTTTGTTTGTATTGGTCTGGGTGTTTTCTGTGTATAATATGTATGTATTTAAAAAATGTATTTAAGTATGTTTATCCTTTGTTTAGTTACCATATTACAGGCTAAATGCTTAGTTTGGGACTAGATGGCGCTCTGTGCATGTCTGTCTTTATCTTTATCAATTTAATACGAACAGCTTGTTTAAAAAGGTTTTGACTAATGCAAACTCTATTTTTGGATGCATGATTGTTTTTTTACTAATTTTCTTTTGGTCTCCTTTACGTGTAGATTCAAAAGCTTGGCTCTACATGAGATCTGATATGTTTTTCAAAGCGCAAACCTTATGTGGTCGCCTTAGCCACCTTTTACATGAAATGTTTTTGGTGGAACTTAACGAAAGTTTATAACCGAAACTTAATGCCATAATTTGTATTTTTATTATGAATTAAACAAAATTGTTTACACTATAATGTTTGAAAACGTAAGAAACATAACGGTGATGTAGCATTCAGCGGTTACTTAGTTTTTCATTTTAGCACAGATTAAATAAATTTTAGTTATAATTTCCATTACTTTAAGAGCTTATTCAAGGAGTGTTTAAATCTTTCACAGTTTAGTTAAACGATGATATTGTTTATATCAGTTACACAAGGACGATGTACCTTTGAAGACAGTGTTGTCTAAATTGTCGTTAGCAATTCTATATGTATTCAGAGACTGAAACGATAACGCAATTTGACTTAGCCAAACATTCCTTTTATAGAATGATATCTTAATAGATCTGTGTTAGACCAAATTTAGCCATTAAAACATAATAAGCTTAACAATACCATATTTACCATTATGCCTTAAAAACTAAACATGGTTAAGAAAACATCTGCCGCTTGAAGAAATGGATCAAGTTACATGCTTTCATTATTATTAATTAAAAAAAATGTCTTTCGCTTCTAAGACGTAACTATGTATGTATAAATGCGATACGACCTGGCGCCCTTAAAAAAAAGAGCGTAACTCCCTTTAATTGCCGGCAATGAAATGCAGCATTTCTGGGTCTTGTGGTCTTTCAAAATTTTAAGGACGGTAGTGTCGCTTACCGTATGTTTGTTTACCTCTTGTTGAATTAAATATTATGGATATAGTCTACAGCCGACCGTATAAAAGTCCTATGGATCAGATACATGAACAATTTTTTGAATATAGTCTGAGAAACCATAGAACCAAAGCTGACACCCTTGAGGTCAACACTTCGCAAATGTCTGATTTTGCCCGCATACAGTCAGGATTTTTTAGGCATTAAATGCCTCCCAAATATGGTCCAGCGATAGATGTCGTATACGTACCTATAGTAAGTCAAAGTTATATTTCAGTAGGCAGTCGAAATAAATTTATCAGTAATAATTTATATCACCCAAGTCAATAACACATTACATCAATAGATTACAAAAAGGCGGGCCTAGCTCGTATCCATTCCGATTCAAGCATGAATTTCGTTGTAAAAGAAATATGTGCAAATTAATCTTCAGCTTTAAAACACAGAACATGTCCCAAATGACTTCCTACCACGCCATGATTTTGCGTATAATTGATGCCCGAGGCAACGCGAAGTTAACTCTGCAGATGACTTGATTATGTTATTATTATTGCAAATACATACATAAACTACCAAAATTAACTATTTGTCGGATATTTTTGTTGTAGACTTCATCCTTTTAACACGTGAGACAACCAACAGGCCCTCAGCAGTTTCACAAAAACTCTTTGCTCTGCATGGTCTTCACCCATCCTCTCAATATGGCCGTATCAGGAGGCTTACCTTCTTTTGTAGTACAAAAAGGCAAAGTAATATTATTATCGCAATACTGTTTTAAGAGATGGCGGTAGACCCCAGGGCAGGCTATGCCGAACCGAAAGCTATGTACGAAATAAATTAAATAATAACGAAACGAAACAGATCGTTGCTGACTGAATAAAAGACGATAATTATATTAACAGGGAATGTAAGGCTCTGTTGGTTATAGTTATGTGTACCGACCAAAACTTATGTAGGTTTTATCGCGGCAAAGGGTTTGTTGAAGTTTCACTATTTTGAAGTATATTCTGTGCAATATTTTAAGAAAAGGCCTAAACTACACTGTGGTCCAATATAATACCACTTTCAGGGTTCAGATGCGGTTACCACGCTTTTGTAGCGCTTCTGCGTAGTTTGAACTAACGAGCATAGATCAGAGCCATCTAAACCAACTAACGCAAGCATCGCAAAAGGAATGAAGCGCAAAAATGTGAAATACCATTTGTAGGTACATACAAAGTTCACGGCAGCTGCCGCCACCGCAGCGAACTGAAACAGATAATTTACGGAATTGTCTACAGATAAGCAAATAAATTCATTATTTATATATTAAACATTATTTTATAGAACAAGATAAGAATCAAATATTTACCTATTAACAAGTTAAATAGTTAAATAAAGGTGGCGGGTAGCAGATAGATGTCAACTGCTAGGGATCCGTCCGCATGGATATCATTGAGGGAGGCCAATTTTTAGACTGTTTAGAGCTCATTCTCTCCAGACCTCAAATATTCACTGATGTTCCGGGTCTAATGAATCGTTCTCGTTGCCCTAGCATATCATACATAACTTAAATGTAATGCCATACATATGTAATGAATGTCAAAGTATGATTGTTTAATTGTAAATCTTGTGGTTGACCGTGAACAAAACTTGTAAGACCATCTATACGTATTTGCAAGGTGTGTACCTGTAGTGAAGCATGTCGGTATGCTTGAATTTGAATTCATCATTAACATTTTTCAATTGGAATTGGTTCACATTTCTTAAAAATCTTTTTTATAAGTCAATAACTGGACATTCAGCAATAAAAGCCCACTTGTTGATGTTTATTGCAAACTAACTCGAGATTATACCTCTACTTACAATATATTCGCAAGTCGTCCATCGTCCATCGGGCCGGACGTTCTACGCTACGCTTACCAAGACGCGCTCTCCATTCCAGAACTCGTCTGCTCCAACGGCCTTCGGTTCTGTGACAAACGTGACCGGCCCACTGCCACTTTATCTTACTGATCCGACGAGCTATGTCGGTAACTTTAGTTCTGTTGCTGATAAAATTGTTTCTGATTTTATCCTTAAATAGTAGGTTCATCTATCGAACGCCCTAGGCGCTACACTATAGTAACCTCAGTGTGAGTAAGAGTTCAAAATTTTTCTTTTAGCGTTATAAACAAAACCTAATTTAAAGTTACTTCCCCCCAATCTTTGGATTTTCTATCCAAAAAACGAGACGACCATCCTAATACAAACACAGATAATATAATATCTAAGGCTGAGGCAATCATAAGTAACCTAGGTTTAATAAAGTGAATGTTTTGTGAACATAATTATCGTTTTTTATGTTTGGCTCACCCTTCTGCCTAGAAAAACTTCAGTTAAAACAATTACTTCCGTGCTTGAACGTGCTTTTCAACAAAACTAGATGACTTTATACTTGGTCTTTACTCACGGTAAAACTTTCTGATGACTAAGGGCTTGCAAATATTGCCCATGTGCCAGTTCTAGAAGGCAGGCAAGGTCAGCGAGAGCAATTCCGCGTTTGCGCGTACGCAAGTATGTACAGTCAGCAAAAAAGTCAAAGCTTTTAAAATGTGATTGTTTTGTTTTCAAATAAGTTTTCTGTCACAAAATCACTTTAGGATGATAGCTATCTGCGCTTAAGCTGAAAGCTATTTGTGCTGGCAATCCACAAACGGCTCTCAGCCATTTACGACCAGCAGCGCATAGTCCATAAAAAACAAAAATATTATTATTGTTCGAAAGAAAACATTTATAAACTGTTGGTGATATATGTTAACAACATAATCCATAAGATTGAAAACGCAAATAGAAATACGCGTTTTAATCAATCAATCAGTCAATATTCGTCCACTGCTAATCATAGGGCACCCCAAATAATGTCAACCAGTCCACTCCTGAGCAACCAGCTTCCATTCCTTGTCGTTAACTGCTTTTTGATTCGCTCTCTCTTCAACCTCTCAATCCGCTGCTGGACATGTCCACATTCAGCCTCCACCAGCGATCTTTCACAAGTCGTGGGTCCATCGGGCCGGGAACGTCCTTCGCTACGCTTGCCAAGACTTGCCAGAACTCGTCTGCTCCAACAGCCATCATATTGATTTAGTTATTTTTTTAATTTACATTTAAAAATAATATTGCGTACTATACCCGCTGACCGGAAAATAGATCGCTGAATCACTTTACAATCTGATACCAGTTAGAGACAATTTTTGTTATGATATTAATCAAAGATTGGAAGCAGGGCTAATCAATATCTGTAAAAGTTGGTGCCATGCCAATCATGCTACCATAACACACTGCCTAGATACAATGATAGATTTGTTTGACTTCAAACAGATTCTGTCAGATATTCTGTCCATTCAAAGTATAAGGTAGGTTCTTGGTAGGTTCAAGCTTTTTTTCAATCCAATAATTTACGTATACTTCCACCATTGCCTGTACATACTTAGGTACATACTTGCCACCAGGTTTGGTAAATATTACCTTACTTAAATAAAGAAGTTTTTCTCATTAAATAAAACTTAAATATTATGCTGAAAGCTCTGTCTCAACCTATTAGAGTCCACAGCTAGACGTACATTGATTCTGATCCACCGCTTTCCTTATCCAATCAAGTGACCGTCGTCGACCCATCAAGCCTAGGTACTCCAGAAATCGATTGCTTCAACCACACTTGTAGATATAGGATATTAGCGCGCTAATTCTAAATCTATGGCTCCAACGACCAATTAGTCTTACGACTCACGTGACCAGCCCACTGCCACTTCAACAGAGAGATATATCGGTTGTTTTATTTCTCCCGCGAATAACATCATCTTTAATATGATCCCTAAAAGACTGCTCGATTTTTCATCAAGTTTGTGAATCAATCCCGCAATCAGTGTCCATGTCACAGTTATTTAGGTATGTAAGTTCGGATGCCACACATTTATCAAATCATCATCACCTCATTTAACGTGCCCACCAAGTGGCAGGAGCCTACCAGTAAAGGTTATGGTGAATATATATTTTTTTATGATATAGAGAGCAAACGAGCATGAGAGACAGCTGATGGAAAGTGTTCATCTCCGCCCAGGGACAACGGTGACACCAGAAGTGGCACCGGTGCGTTGCTTGTCTTTTAGATAGGAATATGCTCTTTTCTTAGTTTCCCATGTCATATTTGTCAGGGAATACCGCTGCTGGTAGGTTCCATATTAGTAAAATACGTGGAAGAAAATTGCGCATGAATCGAACTGTAGTCGAACGCCAACCATCAAGATGATGAGGATGGAATTTCATCTTGTGGCGGGTAGTCCGATGATGTAATTCAGCAGAAGGTATCAGATCGCACAGTTCGTTGGACCACTCCCCATTGTCCCTTAGTCGCGCTAAAATAAGAAGATCAGTGAACAGCAACGCAAGATGGTGGCTCGTCTAAAATTGTCTAAAATAATGTTATTTGACAGCAAAAAATGTCGCATAACTCGCACTAGTAATCGATTGGTGAAGATTTTTTATGTTACTGGTAGATCTGTACACAACAATATTAAATTAGCCTCGTCAGTTAAGCAGGTTAAGTGCCACTAACAAGCGCAGAGATCACTGAAATCTATGTACCTATTTAAGCAGTTTTTGGAAAAACAATGCCGCCTACCTTGCCTGCCAAGTCCACCGTAAAATTGAAGCGACATTAAAGAAGACATTATGAAAACCTAAACGGCAATGAACGTGTTAACGCATAGCCCTTGCGAGATGTACCTAAGCCGTGCCTAATTCCCAAACTTGTTACAAATTGAGTTTCACAACAAATCCTGTTCACGATGATCTCGATCACCTTGTTACACGACCAAAGTAACAAAATGTCCATTATAACATGCGCAAGGAAAAACAATAATCGCATACATTGCACAATTGGTGAATAATTTTCACCGCATTACGTACACCGGCGCACGCGCACGGTGGCCATGAATCGCGCGTCATTTGTATTCAGGCGGGCGAGGCATACGGTTGCATTAGTTACGTCGCATCCCTCGGCTGTGGGGACGATGATTTATTGATTTGCCAATACTTAAAACAACGGTTTGTAAGAAATAATCATTTAAGTATCTAATAAAAGAGCGATAAATTGATGTCTGTGGCAATTTCGAGTTACAATTGAAAAATCCGATAAATCACTTTTTGATATCGTTCTCGATATATCTATTGATTCTATTCGTTGAAATTAATTAATGTCCCCAGACATTCACAACTACCACCTATCCCGAGTCTAAGCACTAAGTCTTGCAGGTAGGTAATATGAGCACTAATCCAACAAAAAATGAAGTTTACTACGAGACTAAGTTTAATACGAGAATGACTTTAGTAAATTAAAAAATATAAGTTTATTTTAAATAACATAACTTAGATTTCCATAGCTTTCGAAAATTTTTTGTTACCTTTGTAATAATCATATAAATAAAAAATGGAATCCCGGCGATTAAAAGGTACCTAAGGGTTTGGCCTGAAAAACAGCGATTCTCTTTTCTATTACATTCCTCATCGAATTTTAAGATTTGAAAAATGATAACAAACAAACTCAATAAAAGAAACTTTATTTATTAGATACTAAACGGAGAAAAAATATACCAAAAATTAGACGAACAATGGCATCTTATATGCTTAAGCCTAACTTAGCATACATACAACGAACAAATTTCCACATTTTTTGTACAGTTCTAGTGAATATAATCTATCATGAATCCCACCCAAACATCGACGACATATACAGCCAATTTTCGCAACTCAACGACACCACAATGTTTAGCACTTGACAGATTTCCGCTTTTAATATAATTATCTTATAAAAATCTTTTCAATAGTCAACTTAATACTAAGATGTGCGAAATCCTAATTGTAATATTTGCAAATAAAAATTACAATCTTTTTACATCATAATCGGACAATATCACACATTATCATAGACTAGACTACATAAACCTAGTTAAATTCATAAATTTTAGGCACATTTTTTAGTTTTACAAAACGTTAGATGGGATGTTCACTGAAAAGTCAACCGAGCTTTTGCGAACTGTCAAAATACATTACTTCCATACATTTTATATGACACTAATGCAACGGTGTATGAGTGACAAATGGCACTTATGATATCTTTTTTGAATTTGAGAAATTAAGGATCCGCTAAAATGTCCGAGCCCCATGACACATACGTGTTGAACTTTTATCTTAACGCGTTATATGGAAAGAGTACAAAATCAAAGCACGCGCGACGTGATTATGAATGAAAATTCTGCCCAAATGACGCGATGGGTAGACTTTTGCCGCAGACACTTCTTGAGTGAGATTGTGCATCTGGTTAGTAGGTATAAGAAATACATTATGTAAAAATCTGTCAAGGCTGAATCACTACACAAAACTTATAACAAAACAACGAAATCACACGCCATCCAAACACATAGAGATTATATTTTATTTACACTTTCAATACAATGATGTTTATCCAACAAAAAATATGGTCAGCAGGTGAATATTCATTTTACAAATAACAGGTCTATAAATATGCCTGTATCAATGTCTTATATAAATCTTATATGATTAATGCACAAGATTTATATATAAAAAAATCCTGCCTTCCTCAACATACATTTTGTTTTTATTAAAAAGTACTTATATTTAATCCCAAAATTAAACGAAAATATCATCGATAATAAGTATCGACACGTAAATAATTCATTGTTTACTAAACAATAAATGCATACCTATGAAGCTTCACCAGTATGCAAAATACTTTTTTTTAAATAAATTATTATATATATTCATATATATATAAATATATATATATATACTTTATTATTTAGTTCGTTGCATCGCCACTTATTTAAGTTAGCTAAATCCTGTGCATTATTCAATTTACATAATGCGTTATATTTTAAGGCATATCAATGGTGTCTATAATTACACATAGGCACTATATTTCATTTCAAATTATAAAATGCAATAATCAACTTGTTTGTGTAAATACTATGTAAAAATAAGAGTAAGGCAATTACGTCATGTCAAAGGCACTGCAATACATAACAACAAACTAATAATACGTCGGTACAAACAACTATAAATATAGAAAATAATATTTCTTTTACTGCGGCGACTTTATGCGCATCTGTATTGTAGGAAAAAAAATATACTACTATATATAAAATTAGAATGACGTTCAATGAAATTCAATTACGCAGCGATGAACTGTACCTAGGTAATTAGAGAAAGCTACCTTTATAATATCTTAAGTTGTAATACAAGTTCCTCGATATTTACTAATAATAGAAATAAATATGATGACAACTGAGGGGTCGTTCATTAATTACGTGAGGTAATTTTAGTAATTTTTGACCACATCGAGAAATCTTTACTTACATGGAGGCACCATGTAAGTATACAAAGATTTCTCTAATCCTCCCTAGACTTTTTTACGAGAGATTCTATTTCGTCCCGCCTTAATAATAAAAAGTTTCAAAAATTGATATCAATAAAAAAAATTGTTATATTTTGTTAGAAATACAATCATAATTTTTCGAATTTAATTCAAATTACTTTGAACACTAGAAAATGAAGAAAACTATTCGTATATACGTATACATACGAAATCCAAGATCGGAGAGATGTTGAATTTTGATTTACTAAGTATTATGGAAGAATGTGTTTGTCCCCCTTAACCAGTAATTAATGAATTGCCCCTGATTTCTTTTAGACCGTAAATGAATCCTTAGCAAATGACGATGAAATAGCATTACAAGTAATAATATATAACGTACAATAAATATTATATTACCTTCAATCAATTCATGAAACAGATCCGCATAAAATGTCTGCCTAACCAGTGGACGGTATTATGTACAAAGTGTGTAGGCACATTTAAACAGGCCTTTAGTTCGAATTAATTCTATAAATACGATTCATTGTTTAATATGGAAATACATTTTTAATTTACTACAATTCATGTCATTTAAATTACAACTATCATAACCATAATATGTCATTTAGTGGTATATATTTACGATTTTATTTTTGTTCCAATCAAAGTCAAATCTTGACAACACCAATTGCAAATTTATTTTAGTGTTGAAACAATTATATTCTTTTTTATTATTACATGTCATTTTCAAAACAAAAGCTTCAAGGATCGCTGTAGTAATTTTTTAAATACTTATAAACATAAGCTTTTATGTTAAAAAGGTGTACTTTTGTACGTTTTCGTTAACGGTTACTTTCCTCGAGCTTTATAAGACTAAGTTCAAGATAATACTATACATAAATAGGTGCCAAGTCGCACCCAAAAACATTGTATAACTTCATCACTATACAAAATATGGATCTCTTGCTTAAGAATTGCACTACTAAGGCAGGGACACCTAACAGTCACTCTTTTGAGGAACATAAGCAATCTTATTCAATATTTTGAGATCAATTTTATCTTTATTTTGTTCTGCATATGATGTCCCGATTTGGTTTTCAAATGAAAATTCTACAGTTAGCTCCGAATAACATCAATCCATATTAAGATTACAATCTAATCTTAGTTTAATTGGAATATAATATAATCTTAGGCCCGTATTCAAGAACGAGAGACTCAATGTCGATCTTTACTTAAATTGAGTTAGAAAGGGATAGCGCTATATACGATAAATATATTTTTTTTATTGCTTATGTAGGCAGAAGAGCTGGCGGCCCATCTGATGGAAAACGGTAACCGCCGCTCATGGACAACTGCAATGCTAAGGGCAAAGCCATGCCGCTGCCTATCAAGAGGAAAGGGCTCTCTTTAAACCTCGTTTGAAGAAGGACATGTCGTAGTTATTAGGGAACACCGAGGCTGGGAGGTCGTTCCATAA
This sequence comes from Leucinodes orbonalis, assembly GCA_019425675.1. Lineage (NCBI taxonomy): Eukaryota > Metazoa > Arthropoda > Insecta > Lepidoptera > Crambidae > Leucinodes > Leucinodes orbonalis. Next base: position 14,877 of record PQWD01005129.1, on the reverse strand, counting down.
TTTGCACGCACGCGGAAGGAACGATCGCTGGAAACGAACGGTTTTGGAAGCGAAAGTTTCCAGGTGGTATGGATGGACCCTAGCTCGGCGTCGAGTCGTACGATGGTAAAACGGTGACACCGGCATGATATCAAACAGTTCCTTGGAGCACTCACCATGAAAAAGCCTATAAAACACACAAAGAGAGCTAAAGTCTCTCCGGAATTCCAAAGACATCCCTTTCTAACCTATATTAGTAAAGATCAATGCTTGAGTCCCATTCTAGAATACGGGCCTCAGTCTATCACAACTGCGTAAGTTGCATAACATTTTCCTTCGAAAATTATTCGCCTATAGAAATTGCAATAACCACGAAATGGCACGAATTTTATTTCGATGAAATATGGCCAAACAACAGTGTTATGTATATTGTGAAGGACTGTATTATGTATGTATATATCGACGCTTAAAAGCGAAACTGCTGGAACCCCCATATGAGTTATATGCGGTTACAGCAGTTTCGCTTTTTACCGTCGATATGTAGTTAGCCGATGGATGTCCACTGCTAGGGACCATGTATACGTTTTTAGAGACTGTTGTGCGCTTCGGGTATGATTTTTACTCACGCTATAAAGTCATATTTCTCTCAGGCAAATCTTTACGTATAATTGCAATACTGAAATATGTTAATTGTTAAATTTATGTTCAATTGACTACTGACAATAATAATATTATTATACTGCTATTGTTATTCCAAAATATCATTTAAATGTGCGGTCTCCCAGTGATTTATTCAATATAGTTGCAAATCGATTGAAATCAGCAAAATGCATCTGCAAAGAAATCTGCTACTTGGCATTTACATCATTAGAAACTAACGAAATCACACCAAATACATAACACGTTAAATGGCCAGATTCAAAATTATATAATTACATAGTGAAAGAACACATATCGTTACTTAAAACTACTCGGTAAAGTGGCTCCAAACATTTTTACTGTGACATTTCGTTATTGGGAGAAATTTCAACCTGCAAAAAATACTTGACGATAAAGTAAAAATCTCAATTATTTCTTTTCGTGCAAGCTTTATGTAAAGAATTACTTACACAATTATGCGAAATGAGTTGTTTTATTTCATTTGAATAATATGTGAAAGTCCTTTGCAAATTGAATTTATCGTTACAAAGTACCTAAGTATAAATGGAGAATATATTTTATTGTATAGAAGCCACGAAACCGCTAGCAATTATAATAATAAAAAATTGCATTCTTCAATAAGCTCCATAAACATTTATATGAAAGTAATATTTCGCAATTATAATTACTTAAATTGTTTATACTCATACTTACATCGTCGTAAAATATTAAATTTTCAAAACTTTGTGCCAAAAAACAACTAAATTAGATGCCGTTAACTTATTTAAATATTTTCAAAAATAAAAACACTATGTACACCAATAATATCTTTTACCTTGTCATAAACACATTCACGAGTATAATATTATTACTTAAACTATGTATATCATTATATTTTATGTATGTCTTTAATATTGTAATGCTAAAATATACGACGTCTTACGTTTCATAATTGGACACGTAATTTGAGCTGCATTTTGAAAAACAATGCCGATTAAGTATTAACATGAAAAAGCATTGACGCGCACTGTCCGATGGTAAAACATACAAAGAAATCTCGATCACAATCTTATACATATATTTTATCATATAATTCTTTAGTATCACACCACATCTTATCCAGAACTTTACCATATTCTATAGCAAAGAATCAGTGTAGGCACAATGTACGTTAATACAAATGACGTAATTTATGTATGGAATAAAAAACTTCCATTTGTTTGTATAGAAACAGTTTATAAGACTAGTGGGATACTAACTGGCGGAATGTATGATCGCCAGGATCCTTCAACACTAGACAATGTATGTTTTCTGAAAGAAATTTACCAGAACACTTTGTATTTGTAGGAAGGCTTCACATGTTTTAACGTTAAAAGTTTTAAAATCTTACCATTTGAAAATTCAAATGTCTACAAAAAACCCTTCGCTCCGATTACAAAAAAAAAACATTTAAACCGCGGACAGTGTCTTATGAGTTATGACATAAACAAGTCAACATACAAGTTCAAAAAAGTTACAGATTTATTTCAGCATACCGCAATGCCTCACGATAATTCACATTTAATAAACTATAACAAAATGCACTATAAACACGACCATTTTGGAGATTGACAATTTTACTAATACCAGATTTGCGAAATATAAAAAAATACGGTGGGGGAGTGCGCTCGAGTTACGCGCCTAGACACAGAGGAGATGGCGTTATGCGGCGAGCCCATCTGCGTGAGTACCTTATCCAGCCATTGCAGTGGCCCGTGCAAATGGATCTCGATCCAACATGGCGTCGAGGTGACATCCTGACGATGGTACTCCGCCCCCCATCCCTTGACGAACGACATTCGGATAGTGCACATCTTGGTCAACTCGTACACCGCCTCGAAACCATGATTGACACTCTGCGACAGCAACTGTGCGAACTCCCTGTTATTGAAGATCTTGAGGGAACAGCCCGGCGGTATCTTGCAAACAGTAGACGGATGGAAACTGTGATGGTGGTTGCAGTTGCGGCTCTGCACGAATATCGCCGCGTCGGACAAACATTCCGCGTACACCTCCCCGCCTACATAGTACAAATGCACCCCTTTCCCTATATGGCGTCTGGTGTTTTCAATAGTGGAGTCCTATGACGTTGCTCAGTTGGCGAGGCAGAATCTGTCGCTGTTGCTCGAAGGTCAGTGAAGCCGTCCACCACCACTGAGTGAGAACTGCAATGGAACACTTCTCCTACTCTGCAGTTCAACTCGTAATACGCAACCGATGCCCAGTAGAGAGGTTCCTGGTATGAAACTGGTGCTACCTCCCCGGGCGGTCGTGTCGTCTGATGGCGGCGAATAAGCCGGCGGAGGGGTGCTGGCAGTTCAGAACTAGCCGAAGGTGGGAATCCTGAGCCCGAGTAGGAAACATTGTGGGCATGGCTGGTTCGACGTCCTTTGGAAAGGAAGCAGTGAATGTCCTGGCGCGAACTCAGAGTGTTCGGGACCAAGACAGGGGGCAGCACAGGGCTCTCCACTCTCTTGTAGTGGTATGGATTTATGCATACTTCCTTTGTTTGGCGCTGGAATGGTACTGGCATAATCTCGAGCGGCTTCAGCTCGTGGTGACTCTGGAGATCTGGCAGCGCCACACGCGGCAGTATATACGTGGGGCAAGCCCTTTCGATGTGATACCTGTAAAAAGACGGAGACGTTTAATAAATAACTATTGCTCTATTACTACTACATAGTTGACTACAGAGCAAAAGTGACAGTGTCATTTATTATAGGCATGATGACTGGGTCCTGGCATAGTAAGAATTATGATATATATTATCTAAATATGGCTTAAAAATAACGTATGTGCCAACTCTCAGCTCGATAACATATGTTTTATAATTTTATTATTTTTAAAGTGAGGTGGGCAATACTTTTAAAAGTACATTATTTATTTTTAAAAAATTAACACCTAAGGATACATACAATTTAAAGCAACTAATTGCATAAAATATATTTAATAACGCAACATTTAATATACTTGTAGTAAAAAATCATAAACGATGCATACTATTCACACAAAGACGTGACGTCATAATTAAGTAGCCATTTGTATGAAGTGATTTTTGGCAATTAAGTCCATTAATGTGTTTTTAGAATTGTGAATAACTGTGTGAGTTAAGTTTAAACAGAGACTCATTTTACCACCATGTTTGTATTAATAAGAGGTCATCGATACCACAATGTATGTATGTCATGTATGACATACAATAATGTGTATAAAGAATTTTATTCACCAGAATATATATAATGCACATAACAATTAAATATATATATATTACTACACAAGAATATTTTTCTAAATTTGAAAATTAGTATGAAATTATGAAAAAAGAGTTTACAGTACGTATGTACCTATTATACTTTATAATCTTATGAGTAAAAGTCAGGACCGAAACTGATTTATGAGGAAATTACCTGAAGCCTGCCGTCTAGAGACCGCGGTATCGTAACGCACTTAGAAGGCGTCCCGGACAGGACAGTGCCCTCTCCAGCTCCTCGATGGCTTTCCGTTTCTTCAACTTCTTCACCAAACTGTCCACAGCCTTTTCTGCCCATTTTTTTCTTCTCATCACCCTTTAATAATATGACACAATATTTTAATTGATGATATTTAAGATCATCAACTCATTATGTCCCCTCGAGCGGCACGAGCCTGCCTGTTCATGCAAGGCCAGTACGGATTGGTCGACTTCACGCACATCATTTGAATCTCTTCACAGGCGTGCACAGGCTTCCTCGATAATTTCCTTCACCGTACAGTGTCAGAAATAACTACATATAAATACAATATATATTTATATATACATTATTTTACCATTTAATTGTCTAGTTGTTGAATAATAGGGAAGATGCACAACTTTTATTTTTGTGTTTATTTTAAAGAACTACATTTGGAATAGACCACAAGTATATTAAAAAATTAAAAAACAGAAAATGATTCTGCATAAATGCGGTTAGAAATTGTCAATTTTAAATTTCGCGCCAAAACGGGCTGGCGTGACGTTTGACGTCAGATATGTGAATGTACCTCCTTTACTTCAAGGACTTTCATACTTTTGCATTTTTTTTCTCGACTGTCGAGACCTAATTTATAAGAATTTTAAATACTGATAATGTATGGATTTAATGAATTGATACTCCGGAAAAAGGCCGCGTTGACCATACTTTGTGCCAATGTGTTCATCTAATAACAATCATATTGTTTTTGACTGACACAAAACCGGGAAAAAAGAGATTTCAAGCTGTGAATACCTCAAACTATTTTTCGATGCGGTGAAGACGACTATGATGTTAGAATATACTGGTTATTCATATGAAAAACAAACATATTTACCTACCTAATACAAATACAATAAGAAAGTTGTTTATAACTTTTTATTGTAAAGATAAGGAATCATGTTAAAAGTTTAAAAACTTTGTGAATAGAGATGCTCATACCCTATATTTTTGAATGCCAAAACACAATAATGCCTTTGACACCTGAATCAGCAATAATAAAAAAATGTAAAATTCTTGTAAGCATAGAAAATACACCAAGTTTAATATTGATTACAGTCACAAAAACATACAAACTTACATCATTAATAATAATGATGATATAATAAAATAATGATATTTTAAAACAAAGGAAATTATTATTATTTCTTCTTTGTTCCTTGTTCATCTTTAGAGTGTAGTGTAAATGCCATGGATGAGGACTGCACAGGGCAGTTCCATGTGGAAATCCTCAGGGCAGCATTTTCCAAGCAGTTTCTGCTCACACTGTGATGAGTTAAAATATAACCTTGTTTTTTGCTCACTACTTTCATTTTCATGTTTGGTGATGAAAAACATTCATTTCTAGATTATCAGTAGACATTATGCTTTGATATTTCAATAAAGTACCGTAAAAAGTCCATATTTCGCATCAGGCTTATTGCGGTTTGTAAAACTTACTTCCGACAAAAATAAATTACAACCATGTCAACATTAACTTGGTAGTTCCCTGGAGACTGCTTTTACAGTCTAAATATCATTTTTATTCGAAAAATGACGATTTTGTCGTTTTAATGTTCACTTTTTACTAAACCTTTAACGTCAAAATATGTCACATAGATGACGTAAATGACAGTGATTGGTGTTTTAATTTACGTTCCATTTCAAGTAATTTAAATTAATAATTATTTTTAAAAAACAGCATAAATTAAAATATAAACCTTACGGTGTCCCTTCTTTTATGTTATTTTAACATTTTAATATCAAAATATTCATTTATATTACATTTGCATGTTCCCTATTATCTTTTCTATAGGAGAGTTCTTGTTCATCAGTGAATATTTCCCTATAAATTACTATGAATTACTTCAATCTCAGCCACTTGTTTAGACAATTTTTTTTGTAATTTTGATATAAATGACAAGAGTATAATAAATTTCATTAATTCTGATCATAGCGGACAGATGGCATCGTTTGAGCAACTTCATGTAATTTTGTTTGTCGGCCAATTACAACATATCGCATATAAAAATTTAAGGAAAATATATCTAGCAAGTTGCCCTTATTAACTTATAGTAATGAAAATGTTGATGAACATTATAATAAATTATTTATTGAAAAGGAATTTAATGCTACATTTCCAAAAAAACATGTCAGATTAAATACTTTAAAATCTAATTTTAGCGACTGGGCCACTACTGGTATTTATAAAAGTAGAAAAAAATTGTATGATGTTAAGGCTAATACTAATGACCCTGTTATCATAGAGTATGTTAGAAATTATTCAAAAAAAGTTTGCGCAGTAGCTAAAGCTAATTATTTTAAAAATAAAATAATCAATGCTACTAATAAAAGTAAAGTTTCGTGGAATATCATCAATAAAGAGACTTGTAAAAATAAAACACAAGATAACAGATCTCACTGAATATTGATGGCAGGAGTCTTGATACTGACTCTCAGGTGGCAGATGCATTTGAAACTTTCTTTACTAATATTGCTGTCACGACAACTAGTAAATTAAATTCAAATCCTCATCTTGCTGTTTCTCTCCTCAAGTCACATGTTAATGAGTGCAAAACGTCTTTTAGATTTACACATGTAAATGCAGGGATAATCATTAGAACTTTTAAAGAGTTAAATATTAAAAAAAGAGGATTTATGGGGACTCTCTACAGAAATACTTAAAATATAATTATATGTATTGCTCCTCACTTAGCTGTTATTTTTAATCAGTGTGTTGACCAGGGCAAATTTCCAAATTTGATGAAATTAAGTAAAATCATACCTTTATTCAAATCTGGAGAAAAGAGGGACCCACTACAGACCTATCTCTATTCTCCCAGCTCTAAGTAAGATATTTGAAAAAAATATATTTAATCAATTATTGTCTCATTTCAACGTAAACAAATTATTACATAGCAATCAATTTGGATTTACTAAAGGCAGATCCACTACTGATGCAGGAGTGGCACTAATGAAACATATTTTTGAGGCGTGGGAAAATAAGCAAGATGCTATAGGAATATTCTGCGATCTATCGAAGGCATTCGATTGCGTTAACCATAATACTCTCCTCATGAAGTTGAAGCATTACGGTGTCGATAAGGACGCTCTTAATTTAATACAATCATATTTAACGAATAGAGTCCAAAACGTACATGTCGGAGAAACAAGTTCCAGCGGAGCCCTTTTATTGATGGGCGTTCCCCAGGGCTCAATATTGGGACCTTTGTTATTCTTAGTTTATATAAATGATCTACCTTATTATACTCAAAACCTATGTGAAACTGTATTATTTGCTGATGAAACTTTTGACAATGTAAATACTACACTTTCTCAGGTATTACATTGGTTTATGACCAATAATTTACTTCTTAACTCTAAGAAACCAAATGTATTAAGTTCACAATGCCTAATGTAAGGCAGGTAGATACTTTCATCACTTTGGATGAAGGACCCATGGAAGTAATAAATTCAACCGTTTTCCTGGGTATAAAATTAGACGCAAAATTGCAGTGGGGTCCCCATATTGCGGCTTTGGCAGGAAGGCTTAGTTCCGCTGCATATGCTGTAAGGAAGATAAGAAGTCTCACTGATATTGAGACTGCAAGACTTGTGTATTTTAGCTATTTTCACAGCGTGATGTCTTATGGTCTACTTTTGTGGGGTCTGCTGCTGATCTACAAACAATTTTTGTATTGCAGAAAAGAGCCATCCGTGCCATATACGGCCTTAAATCACGTGACTCACTAAGGGAATTATTTAAACAAATAAATATTTTAACATTACCGTCTCAACATTCTAGACTGCGTCATCTATGTACACAAAAATTTACATGTATTTTCAAAAAAGTCAGATAATCATAGTTTGAACACTAGGAACAAACACAAACTTGCCGTTCCAAATCTTAGATTGCATAAGGTTGGGAACTCATTTGTGGGATTAAGCATTAAAATATTTAATAAGCTACCACAAAATGTAATTGATTTACCCTGCATAAGTTTAAGTCTCATGTAAAGTCTATTTTAATAAAAAAGCTTACTATAGTGTTGAAGATTATATAAATGATAAAAACTCATGGACATGTTGATCCACGCCTGCACTACTTTTGTTTTTTTTTTTCCATACTTAATATGATGATAAAAGTTGTAAATATAATTTGCTTTATAATATTTTTATTTATAATTATTTTGATTACAAATGATTCTGTATTCAACACAATTTTTTTGCAAAGAGTAACTACTGAGTTTCTTGCTGGTTTCTTCTCAGTGGAAAACTACCTCCCGAACCAGTGGTAGCTTCATTTGACATTCATAAGTGTTCTATAAGGACCTAAACTGAATAAACACTTTTCATTTCATTTCATATCTATAAATAGTGTCTAGGATAAATGTCAAAAAGTATGCTAAACTATTTCTATCCTTATCAGTAAATGTTTCTGCAATTCCATTATTTGTTATGTCATTTTTAAATTAATAACTTATTAAAAAAAATTGTATCAATACACACTAAGTATGCAAACTGTTATGTAAATTCAAAATTATAATAACTTTATGGTATAACATAAAAAGGTAAACAACTATGAGTCACTTCTTTTACTAAGAAATTATTACTGTAAATATTTTTATGAGTCAGGCTTTCAAGAACAGACCTGAGTTGTCATTTCATTCCTGGTTAGGTTTCTTTTTTAAAATATTTTGTAAGCAGATAATAATAATAATAATAATAAGCGCGTAGGGACGTGACGACCCCATCGCCGCTGGTGAGTTTCGCCAGTGCAGTCAGTCACCGCAGGGCAGCTTGTGGCGAGATGTTGGTGCGTAGCGACACCACGGACCCGACGGCCCCCGAGAGTGCACACTGACCGTCTCCGGCTCCCGGAGTGGCCACCCAAGGTCGGGACTCTCACCTCTGGCTTGCCTTCATTGGCTGTCCAGAGTGGGGTTGCAAGAGCTACATGCTTGAGGGGTGGAAGTGAAAGATGCATAAGTCGCGAGTTGGTGCAGTTTGTCTGCGCAGAAAGCGGTGTACACCTCTCGACACCCCTAGCCGCCTGCGCCGGTGTTGCGTCCCAGGCATTACGCCGCATAGTGGATGCCCATCTAGCGGTGGCAGTCACGTCTGCCTTAATTTTCAAGATTGAGACATTTGATTTGGCAGGCGCCCGCTGTCTCAATCAATAGCCCAGAAACTAGTCCAGCAATTACCTATCCATAGCCCTAATTTATTTTTTTCTTTCCATATTTGCAATAGTCCTTGCACCAAGCGGGTGCTCGCTCTGTGTGTACTTCCATAGTGCAGGCAGAGCGAGCGGCCGCTCGGTGTACACATCACAACTCATTATTCTGTCTCACAAAGCCTCTACGTGTTGGACCAATGTCCCCACGCAAGCTTCAAAGGACCGGTCTATGAACCGTGAACTCCTAACAGAGACTACAAATAATAATAATAATCATTTATTCATAACCCAGGTGTTATACATAGTAAGTCATTTCAGGTATAGTTTAGGTTAGGGGTTTACAATGTATGGTTGCAGCAAAAGGTGAACCCTGAGATCGAAACTAGTAAAAAATACTGTATTTTCAGTGTCAGTGATTCCTCGACACTGTTAAACAAAACTAAAAGTGACACAGTTTTAAGTAATCATTAAAAGTAGTCTTTATTGAAATTCAGTATTTCTTATAACTAAGTTAAGTATATGAAAGTTTTTTTTATGCACATGCATAACAATTCCAATATTTTAAAGATGCTATTCTTCAAACATTTGTCAAAGCAACTTTAATTTTTACCCAACTGCGGCAGGAAGATTGTGTTTTTGGAACACATATTTTACATGTAAAGTTAATTTCTGTAAAAACAAAATTATAATATATATTTTTGACAGAATAATGCCATACTAACCATAAACCACAGGATTAAAAACTAAAATTCAATTCAGTAATAATTTGGCTAATGTAAAATTCAATGTTACTAAAGAAAAGAATGTTATGATTTATGACATGCAGAAATGGTAGAAACTTGCTGCATTCATCCCTAAAAACTTTGAATTGGGCATGATGATCATGATAATATTGTTACTCTATTAAGTATTTACTGTGCATGCATAGCATACTGTGTGGGAAGTCTAGTCTCTGCACTGGAAGATTTTATGCTGATAATGATGATTTGCACAGGAACATCTAGCCCCAAAAATATAATTTAGATGGATTTTCCAATATTAGCAATATATGGCCTCAACAGTTTTTTTTTATGTCACAAAGTGTACAAGACTACCAGGACACTCACTGATGGTAAGTGATATGCCTGACAAAGTCAGAGTGACATTGATTGAGACCAACAACTGATACAGTTATTATTCTTCATCAATGCCGCACTGTGCCTGACACCTGAGACAACAGATGTTAGATCTCTTAAACCCGGTAATCTTAATAGCTACAATGCCTCATCCTGAAATACAGAAGTGCAAAACACTTCCATTTCATAGGATGAAGTCAGACACTGCAGCAGGCCCCACCTAGACGACTTGGTATAGAGTCTACCACCTCAACTACTTCCGACACCTACTACTTGCTTCTACAGGTAAGTGGCCAGCACAGTTGGCCCCCAACCTTAAATTCAGCATGTAGCTTGATCTACAGAATCATAACAAAAGTATTTGTTCAAACATTCTATGTGGGCTTGATTGCAAACGATGTATATAACTTATACCCTCATATCAATGTACAGTACATTTTAAAATAAAATATGACTTCTTACAGAAGTTACATGTGTTTTTTCATGTGGAAAATAACAAATACTTGTAGGTTTAAATATTAATGTACATGTAAATATTATAGCCATTTTTGTACCCACCTGCTTCCAGCCCAGAAGTTTCTTCACAGCCGGACTAGTAAACGAGAAAAGACTGTTCAAGCTGGACATTGGCCCGCTGCTAGAAGATTCCCCATCATCGGTGTCCATGGTTACAAATTATATGAAATGAGTCACCAAGAACGGCGGGAACTGGAACCCCCTACTAATTAAACAACGGAAACGGTCAATCGCCCATCGATTAAAAGTAGCACTTGGTATTCCCCACAACGTCCACGATCCAATTACGACTACAAAATAGCGATTGGCGTGACACAAGCGTCTATCCGTTCAACAAATTTTTGTGGTATTTTTTTATATGCTAATCGTCACACCGCAACACTCTAATTGTTTTTACATGGAGAAAAACTTTTGCAATTAACACAGTTTATTGATAAGAGAAGCTTTTAGTCCCAAATCAAATGGAAATTAAATAAAACATTTTGTCAAACGGCATTAGACCAAAAGACATTTTAGATTTTTAGGTCACAGATAAAACAGACAAGTGAAGCTTTGGAACAAGACTTGCTTTCAAGAATAAAAAAATCAAAGTTGACGTTTTAACAAGTTTTCCACAGTACATAAAACTGTAAATAAAATGCGAGTTTCAAATTTTAATTAGAAAGCATATTATTTAAGGGTTGTTGTTAATAATCACTACTTAAAACAAAAACTATGTATATAGAAAAAATATATTGTTTCGATGATAGTTTATTAATAGTTAATTAATAGACATTCATATATATATATTAAAGTACTCTGTGAATAGACCTTCTTTTTAAACGATAAAATTACTTTTATAATTATAAAATACAACATTTCTCCAATTTACGCAATATGTAAGTCTCGAATGTCATGAATTTTAATTCAAGGCTGTGAAAAGAAACGTGTAAACGAATTGCATTTTGGCGAGAATTTTCTCGAATTTGAAGTGTCATTCATTTCTAGATTTTCTACTGCTTGTCTTCGACGATATTGAGTAATTGATCTTGTTTGCCTTAATTGAAACGGAATCGCACAATAAACTACCAACAATAATATTGCTCCACTACGTGTTTTAATTCAAATATTCGATCATGGATCAGGTAAGAGGTTATACCGATTTTGTTCCAAAAGATTTTGTTTACCGGAATAGGCTATTTTGAATAATAAATTATGTTTTAGGTCAGTCAATTAAAGGAAAAGGGTAACGCAGCTCTTTCTTCGGGTAATTACTTCGAGGCCATAAAGAGCTACACAGAGGCGATAGCCTTAGACCCTCAGAACCACGTTTTGTATAGTAACCGTTCGGCAGCTCATGCTAAGGCTTGTAACTATGAAGCTGCCCTCGAAGATGCGGAAAAAACAGTGTCAATAAACCCAAACTGGAGTAAGGGATATTCTAGAAAAGGCAGTGCCTTAGCATTTTTAGGAAGACTTGATGAAGCTATTGCTGCTTATCAAAAAGGTCTCGAACTTGACCCCAATAATCAACAACTGGCCACAGGACTTGCTGAAGTTCGAAAGCAACAGGAAGAGACTAAGTTAAAGTTGGAACAGTTCATTGGGAAACTCCAGGCAAATCCACAAACCAGAGAGTGGCTGAATGATCCTGAATATTTGAAAATGGTTGAGGTATGTAAACTTCATTTATAGATACTTTGTAGTTTAAATTTTCACTTCATCTTTAATTTATTTCTTTTTCTATTTACATAAAAAGTAGAAACAATAAATTTTTTCAACTAAGTTGGTTTAAAATTTTACTAAATCAACTATATTGATCTTTACAGCAAATTGCTCAAAATGATTTCCAAGGCTTGGATTATAAAATGCAAGATAAACGTATGCTAACAACCATCAGTGTGATGCTGGGATTAAATCCTATGGCTATGGACGTTGACCCTCCAGCACCAGAGCCAAAACCTGCAGAACCAAAGAAGGAAGAGCCTCCAAAGCCCAAATATGAAGACTTACCAGAAAACCGTAGATTAGCCTTATTAGAGAAAGACACTGGAAATGAGTACTATAAGAAGAAGGAATTTGATGAAGCCATAAAACATTACAAGAAAGCAATAGAACATGACCCAACTGATATCACATTCTACACAAACATGGCTGCTGTGTATTTTGAACAAAAAGAGTATGAGAAATGTATTAAAGAGTGTGAGAAAGCTATAGAAATTGGAAGAGAGAATAGAGCAGATTTTAAATTAATAGCCAAGGCATTTACTAGAATTGGTGAGTACAACAATATTCTATATTTTTTTATTTGCTTCAATCATACAGTATAATGTATTTTCGAATTTTCGAAAATATATGTACGTTATCCGACGCTCTTACGGTGAAGGAAAACATCGTGAGGAAACCTTCATGCACGCCTGTGAAGAGATTCGAAGGTTGTGTGTGAAGTCGTCCAATCCGCACTGGGCCCGCGTGGACGACTAAGGCCTAATCACCCTATACGGGTAGGCTCGTGCCCCTCGGTGGGGACGTTTAATGAGCTGATGATGATGATACAGTATATCTTAAGATATAATATGATGAAAATACAGGTCAAATTTTGTATTATTAAGTAACAATAACTTTGCTAAACAATCTTTACAAAACCCATTTTGATTATAACAAATTTAACACAGTAATTGTAATGAAAAAAGAGATTTTGTAAAATAACTGTGTGATGGTTGAAGTCAGCTATTACATTAAGGGTTAATTGAAATGATTCCTGGACAGTTAACCCTTTAACCCCGCTAATGGATATATCCAACAAAAACTAGACTTTTAATTGTGTCTGGAATCTTGGCCGTTAAAAGGTAAAAATGTATGCATGACCATGTCTATTTCTATTTACAAGATGTATCAAAGTATGTTCATCCATTGCTTAGTATCCATAGTACAAACAATCTCCTTGTGTAACCCTTTGAATGCCAAAGACAACTTTAGTCAAATGATTAAATTGGGGCAACATGGCATGTAATTTAGGTGGATATTTATTTTGAAAAAATTGTTATAAAAACAGTACATTGAATGCTGTAAACGGGTATATGACAAATTATTTTCTATTGTCTGATTTCTTAAGCGGTGGTATATAGCACAGGTGGAAACTCACAACACACAATACCTTCTATGCGCATGCTACATTCGAGCAGTTAATAGTCTAGGTCTTATTGTTATTATTTACAATCTTGCAAGCTATGTATCTTGAATAAAACCAATTTCTTAGAATAAAACTTTCAGGTTTTATTCAATGTGAACAAATCACGAAAGCTTAAGGTAATTCTACTAAGCAATATAACTTTTGTAATAGGTAATGCCTACAAAAAGATGGAGCAATGGAAACTAGCAAAGACATACTATGAAAAGTCTATGTCTGAGCATCGTACACCTGAGATCAAGACCCTACTCAGTGAAGTGGAAAAGAAAATAGCTGAAGAAGAGAAGAAAGCTTATGTTGACCCAGTCAAAGCTGAACAAGAGAAAGAATTAGGCAATGAATATTTCAAGAAAGGTATGCAACTATTTTTGTTGAAGTGTAGTTAGTTTATGTAGGGATCTAAGAGGTCTGAGTTTACATATTTTTGCCAAATAACAACCTTGGTCACCAGTCAGCATGTGCTGGACAGTGTGGTGGTTTACAGTCCATAGCCCAGAATGTGTGTACCTACATTATTAAACATTTGCATGTGTATCTAGATTAGTTTTCATATTATTTTATGTGACAAAAAATGTGATTGTGTATTGATAAATTAGAAACGATTTATTTTTATTTGTCCATAAAAGGTTTTTTCTTATACACCCTTTGGTTGAGGCTCGTGGTATATGAGTATGTTTATTCCTTGTGCAGTATTCTGTTATAGGCTAATGCTTAGTTTGGAGCTAGAGGGGGTTATGTGATTGTAAGTGTATATGTATACATCGTGTTCAAATG
>PQWD01005127.1:0-32192 GCA_019425675.1 Leucinodes orbonalis | reverse complement strand
AAAGAGGTTATCAATTCGACGAATCCATTTTTTTACGTTTGTTCGCGGATTATCTTCGTCATTTTGAACCGGATTATGCTGATTATGATTTTTTTTATAAGATAGAGAATTCAGACGTGGCCCCATTTTAAGGAAGTCTGATGATGGAAACCATGGAAATCGAGCGCATCTTTTTTTTTACATACACACAGCGTATCTAGTCCCATACTAAGGATTTAGCCTGTAATATGTGTACTAAACAACGGATAAACATATTTAATTGGTTTTTTGTAAATACATTCATATTATACATAGAAAACCCAATACAAACAGATATGTGCATGTACACAAGTGTATGTAAGTCCGGATCAAACCCGGAACCCTTGATGTCCTTTGAAAAATTTTTTTCGGAAGAACGTTACTGTTGGTCGCGGATGGTCAGCTTTTCAGCTTCGTAAATGTATTGTAATTCCGTAAGGTTCGTAAGGTTCTTTGTACACTGTCAACTTTATTCAGTTTATCCATCTTACGTTAACAAATTCTACATTTAAAAAGAAGACTATTTAAAGACATCGTTAAATTTTTTAAAATAAGTAAACATGAAAGCCAGCGCCGTTATCTACAAAAATGTATGATCTCCACGTTTCTACATAAGCAACAACTGCCTCAGGGGTTTATGCAAACATAGCGACAGCGCGAGACTTAATGCACCTCTTAAGAAGACAGATAGGGGACCATTACTGCAATGCGGAGCGCATCGGCGCTGCACTGTTACTTTCAGCTTCAAGTGGCATTTAAAATGATTTAAATCTATCTACTGATTTATATTGTGTACCAGTCAGTACACCACAGATTTAATATATGGCCCAATGCGGATTGGAAAGTGTTAACGACTACCACCCTAAGATTGAAACTGACGGCTTAACGTGACCTCCGAAGCACGGAATTATCTTTCATTGCGGACAATCTGGTGATTCAGGCTGAATTAATGTCCTAAAACTGGGTAAAATCGCATAAAGTGACATAAGAACTCACGATCCGTACACGCCGCGATTTAAGACTAACTTAGTCTTAGTCGAACGCTGTACCCAATAGACCACGTAGGCAGTATTTCATAAATGGGTACGCAAGGCCCATAAAATACAAGTAATACCCTAAACTAAGTTTAAGCACAACAAACATAATGAAATGACGATTAAAAGAGCACCATTTTGTTTGCAAATTTAATGTGATACAAATGCTACTATAACAAGATTAATCTCAAGACAGACACACCATAGAAAAAATATATCTTGGGAGTGATTTGAAATCCCTTAAAAACTATTCAGCGTAGTACTACTGGCATAGACATTAAATTTGCTTTTTAATTAATAAAGTTGTACTATAAAAACGTAAAGCTCTAAGAGTGTTGTATAAAGATACTTCCGACCGCTTTGAGTGGAAAATATTCTGGGAACTCATAATCAGCACTAGATATTGCGGATGAATGATATCATTTGAAGTCTTTTTCGTTAGTAATTTTGGAAAGATGTTGATGATGAAAAGTGGATATTTAACTAAACTTATACCGCTTATATATAAGGTACCATATACTTTGTTCTTTAATTTCTCATAGCTTTAAATCTCGGTACTAAGTATTTGCAAACTTTTCCAACGAGTAAACTAACAAAATATTTCTCACTACCCACAGCAACTACTTATTAGTTACTGAAATAGCGGATTGTTTTGTTCATTTTTGTTTGGAAACTTTGCTTTCTTGCGTATTTGCGCTGACATTACTGTATAGTGTCCGAATTGCATTTCTCAGGCTTTTCGTTTCGCTCAGGTGAATTAACTTTTATATGGATGCATTCCATTACAATATTTCTTATAAAACATTTAGAAACTTATGTTTTGGAAAGCACAGGCTAACATGCAAGAGATATTTTAAACACTTCCAAATTTATTTCCAAAATTCGTACACATCGTTATATATACAACTCATTCCTTTTTAAGAGCCATAGGTTACCTCTTTGACATAGAATTAAATAAAAATTGGAATTACCATGTTTTCTTTCCTGTAAGAATATTATGTAGATAATGGTATTTTATTTATTGAAATCGGAGGCAGGTGAATTAGCCGGTTATTCTACAACCCAGTGGCTGCATTTAATTATGCAATTAAGCAATGCATAACCAGTGCGTCCAGACAACCCGGAAAATCGCCAAACATATTCAATGATTCTTTTTCGCCCATTTTCCTATTCAGATTTTAAACAACGCGATCTGCTGTCGTCAAGCACTAAATTTGATTTGATGTTTCTGCGATTAGTGTGAATCACTTCGCATATCCTACCCATAGTCTCTGTGCATGCCATGTCCAACCAAACTGTCAAAATCGCATACATTTATTTTCAATAGGTTTCTCCCCTTCGGATTTGATCTTAAGACCTCGGATCAAGCAGTTAGTAAACTCATCGCACAGACCCACGGAGGATAAAGAATTCAAATTATATTTCATCATATTAAAAGTCCCCTAGGGGCACGAGTCTACCCGTACGCGGATGTATAGGCTGTCGTCCACACGGCCCAGTACGGATTGGCCGACATTTCGTACAACCTTTAAATCTCTTCGCAGGCGTGCGCAGGTTTCCTCATGATGCTTTCCTTCACGTATGAGCGTCGGATAACGTACATATAGCTTTTTATTGAATTACGCGAAACTTGATGAATAAAACAGAGAGATAATTATATCACTAAAATAAATTTCTTCAAGTAGACTTTTAATAAAATGGGCATTGTTAGAATTGATTGAAAGAGATATTTTATTAGAATGCTTCCAAATAAAAGGAAAAGGACAAAATATAATAAAAGGAGATTCTAAAAATAAAATTGAATGAAACGTAGCGCACGAGTATTCAAAGACTTATTAAAATAATCCTCCACAAATGTCCACTGACGTCCGACTACAAACAGATAAGGTATAATATAATAGCGAACATACGCTAACATTTTCATAAACTACATTAAAAGGAAACTTGTACATCACTTTTAATGATATGGAAGAATAGTTTACGGTCTTGAGATATGTACGCAAATTCCCGTTTCAATTATTTAATGTCACAACATTGTGCAGTTGAGGCACGTACAGTCACTTATGCTCAGCACTTTTCTGTTTGAATATGAACTTTATTTCTTAGATGTTAAAGTGGTAGTACGGAAGTAAGCAATCCATTTTTACGATGTCGACCCTAGAGGCTAGGCGATATGCATGTACTAAATGATGTACGATTGTTTGGTTGTCTCCTATAGAGTATGCAACCGGCAAATATCATAAGTGGTGTAACGGGTTGGTCTCATGAACATCGGGTACGTCTAAATTATTTCCAGTTTGGCTTCTTTATACTACGAGTTCCTAAATAGGACACTTGATATTAAATGTCACGTCATCCATGTATATTTGCATTACAGAGTATATAAATATTAGTTGCCGGCTTATATATTAGAATTTCTTAAAGGACGCCAAGACGTATCACTAAAAAAATAGTTTCGTTGAACGTGGTATAAAATTGTTAATTCTGAACGCCACCAATCCACTCTGGACGACGCCTACGTCACTCAGTACAGTATGGATTGGGCGTTGGGTGACTATTACCAAACGCCCCAAATCCATACTGTGTGGCGAGACAAGTCCCTGCAGAGGGACGGTTAAAAACGCCCTGCGCCCGTCAGCCATAAATACAAATATGTTTAATTGTTTCCATAGTTTATTTTATCTTTAAGTTTCTAACCGAAAGGTCTTGCATAATGTAGACGGTGGTGGTGTCACGAAATCTGTATAAAAGATTATATTTCAATAGTAACATTTGTGTTATGTAATATAATAGTGACGTATTTAGCTCAACTTCGCTCCCAGCTTTCCTGAGCAACTTCAGCGTACAGCTTCATAATCTGTGTGACGCAGTTCATAATGTCAGGCCGCACGTTAATTCATGTTGCTTGCATGTTTAAGTTCATCCTTCATAAATGTGGGCTCTAATGCCGCACTGCGGATTACACACCTATTGTGTCCCCAGGCTTATGGCATTACTCTCAATAATTCATCACGTAGAACAAAATGGTGTGAACTGACTGGTTGTTTGTGGCTATAATTAATTAGAATTTACACATCGTACTGTAAACAATAGATGATTTATTTGTATTAATCATTTATGCATCAGTGCATTCTCACGTGATTGGCTTGTGCTGAACATGGTCTGCACGACTGAATGGTTTATCGGTACTTGTATATTAGATATACTATTATATTAATATTCATATAAATGTTAATCCGTGACAAGAGTGAAATGCTCTAGTTATTTTCAAATATCAACACCGTAACTGTATAATTCAGTTTTCATAGTCCTAACATCTGTCGTTTCGGACAGTGAAGTATTGATGAAAATAATTAGGTCTTATCATTACTGCATCTGTCATATCAGGAGTATTAGGTGAAAAACTACTAGTCTCTTACAACAACTATTAAATGTCTATGAAAATAGTCTATATTGCCAAAAGCTAGTAATCAGGACTTTGCATAATAACTTTATAAATTTAATATAACACTACAGTATAAGTCATAATAAGTAACAGCATAGAGTATTATGTGCTGACCTAATTGCATCTCAGCTTATAATCCTTAATCCCAGTAGTTTAAATTATTTGTTCACGTTTGTTATAAATCAACTTAATTTATGTTTCTGTAAGCGCAATTGTGATTATGAAAATATGAGTATCATTAAATCAATTATTATTCCAATAATTATTTCTCGCTTGTAGTTGAACACGATACAGTTTAATTACGTTGGAATCAACTACGAAAGTTTGATGCTTTCGTAGTAGTATTAATTTAAACTTTGTAACATGGCATTCAATTACGTTATTACTATGTGTTTTAAAATAACCGAATTTTATAAGAAAAATAGAGGATTTTCCTTTAAAAAGTTTGACCTGGTGTATTTCGATTCCAAGCCGACCCAAGTCACTTCGCATCCTGTTCAACAATTTATAATTGGCCCCTTTCTAACAACTCACAACTTTGTACATAATATTATATATACGTTTTCAGTTAAAACAAACTTTATATAATGTAGGTACGTTATTTTGACAATGCATTAACTACCTACTACATTGTTTATGAGATCTATTTGTAGGTATTGATTTGACTTCAATTCGAGATAGTATAGTCTACATTTTCTTATTCTTAGCGTATTGGCGGAAATATAATCATACAGTAAAAGCCAAATCTAGCTAAGATTAGAGCATATCAGGTTGAACCGTAATGAAGGTAGGCTAACTATTAATCTTAAATGACAAAGGTACTTACAGGTAACAACCTGGAAAATTCCTAATGCGTGTAGGCGACTGTAGGCGTACGCAGGTTTCCTCGCGAAGTTTTCCTACACCGTAAGAGCGTCGGATACAATAATACATTGGTACTAACCGGCCACCTTCCACATCGAAAGGTAACAGTCTACATCACTGAGCCACGGACGCTTTTTTATCCATATCAATTTAAAATGCAAAAACTTCCAAACGCATTTAAATCATAAAGAACATAATTCCACACTTAAATAATCTGCACCTGTTATAGAATTATGGATTCTTTTTAAAGAAACAATGCGATCAGATATTCATTACCAAACAAACAACACATCTCAAATTTAGAAATTTGAGCTTTAAGTGCAGTTTTAGTATTTGTATAAACATTTTTAATATCAAATTTCCGCTTTTACTATCTACATATCTGTAGGTAGTAAAAAGCGCTTATAATAATAAATAATTATTTCATTACCAATGTTTTGCCACTTAAACGTGCATATACCAAATTTCTGGCTGTCTGTTTTTCAGCTAATCTCTCTGTTGTAATAGAGTAATGGGAACTCATATTTTACGGAAAGTCGCGTGGTATATAATATTACTATCATGCAATATATCTTGCTTGTCGCTAGATATTGGAGTAAGAACACGAACTAACCAGTTCGCATTCTCATGATTGTCCCCAAAGCAATTAATCAGAGTAAGCAGCTGAGCGAGCTAATTCTCTTTAGCACCATGAATTAAGCCATATTTCAATGTCTAGTTTCGATAAGAGAGAGTGACTAACGATTAGGGTTGTTAGTTAAAATTGAAATTTGGAGGGATTTTTTTGTCCGTCTGTCTATTTGTTTAGCAAGTTCTTTATTTGGGATCTTATGGATATATTAAGTAAATTTCAATAATGTACTAAAGTCACGGCTCTTGAATATACATCAAGACAGTCTAAACTTATTGTTGTTATTCGTGTGGAATCTCCTTTTTAGTATTTCTCTTTATAATAATTTACTTTGCTTAGTTTATGTTTTCAATATTGTATCAAGCTTATTATCTCCCAGACGAGCTTGTAGGTCTCGTCACTAGCATGTCTAGCAACGGCATATTTAATGATTTACCGGCCTATCGTCCCAAACTCGATTACTAGGGTTTGTCAGAGCAACACAGAGCGACTTCTAAATTAATTGCGATTCGACGTGGATGTGACACGAGCTGTGCTGATTGAGTGCCTCTGCGGCGTGGCAACGGACTTTGTTTTGATAGTTTAGAAACGATTGTGAGCTTTACGTAGGCAAAGTTGCCATTGTACGTATTATCAGCACAAAAGCGGCCAAAGACTGTATCGGTGAACAGCATCACGTTTGTATAGAAACATCAGTGTTTGTGTGACTGGCGGGGAGGTATTGGTTTTCTGGCTTTTGTCACGATAGGTTTAGGTTGGGGTTTATAATCATTATATGGAATAAAAAAAAATAAATATACCTGAAAATATTTCAGTATCATTTTATATTAAAAGCTAATTAGGTATATATTATTCTTTCATTATTATTATTGTCACTAGAGTATACCAAGAATATTCATTTATATTTTTTTTCAGGACGGTTACAAATTGTAGTCGAATAACAAATTAGTAGTGGTTACATCTTTTTATTTCGGATGTATATTTACTAATTATGTTAATAAAAGTAAATAATATAAGTAAGAGCTACATTATTACTAAACTTGTTACTTATATCTATGTTCCTTGATTTGTCAGGAACGTTCCAGGAACGTCTTCTAATAGATTTTTAGTCTTGCGTCTTGATTTCCAATTAAATAGATAAATGACGTTGATGAAAGTGAAGGTACTCAATATCTTCAACTTATTTATCAGGAATGTTATTGGATACATCAGCTCTACGTATTATTTGATGTATCAATATCAATATGGAAAGGTTTGAAAACTCTTAATGGGTTTGTAGAATGTTAATTAATCTAACTTAACATGTCGATAATTAAACTTGAATATGGGAGAGTTACGGTACGGCAATCTTTGAAGGGCAAAGGGTCTTCATTTGCGTTTTCGAAAGCGACTAGATTATAAGTTTCCTGGGCAAACAAGTGATTGCGTTTGATATTGACCTCGTTTAGTGGGAAGACTGGCTTCGGAGCAGTCGTTTCGAGGATGTAAACACGATGATGCTGTTCTCAATTAGCAGAAATGGGAAAAGTCAAATGCATTGAGCGTTGACTCAACGGATTTTCAAATTGCGTGCTAAGAGTCGGTTGCTCATGGTGTGACTATCGCCCTCCTACCGGGAGGGCTGAGGTTCAAATCCGCACGAGCAATGTTTTCGAATTTTTCGAAATATATATACTTTAATGAGTTCTTACGGTGAGGACACGTGAGGAAACCTGCGCAGCTGCGAAGATTAAGGTTGTGCGTGAGTGCCAACCGCACTGGCCGCGTGGACGACAAGGCTATCCTATACGGTTAGGCTGGCCCGGTGGGAGTTTATGAGCTGATGATGATGATGATGAAGTGCAACTTCAGTGTTGTTAGAATCGGCTTATTTAGTCAGAGCAGCATTGCTCTCTCCGAAGGCGCTGCTTCAACATCTGAAAAGATGCATAAGGCCTGATAATGACTTCGGCCAGTCGAGTGGGTTGGACCGAAGTAATATCACGGAGTGAATGAATGCTTTGTGTTGTGTTTTGTTTTTGTTGTGTGATTGATATCGAAGATCCAAAACCCTCTTCCCGTCGATATAGTCCCTTTTCCCTCTTTTTATAATAGGACTGTACAACGTAAATTTTTTTCATGGCATATTGTTTAACGTGAAACTTTTACATTTGCATACTGAAGTAATACAAAGATAAAATGTAAACTAAGACAAGCCTTAAACACGCAAGTACATTATGATAAAAAAATAACAAACATTACTTTTCTAGTGACCTCGCTGTAAGATATTATTTAAAACCTTAAAAAATAACCTAAAGCATCAGCATGCTTAAATATCTTTTAAATTTTCATTACTAATTTTGTTGTAGCAAAAATTTTCACAGCTAGTCGTGAAAACTTTCAGAAACAGATTTAGAAAGTCACAAAAACAAAATATTCACAGATTTGTATTTTAGATAACATTTAAATTGGATTTACACAAAACGTTTACGTGTTTACGTCAGAAATGAAATGAACTCGAGCTATTACAACCAAGATTTATGATCACTGGGAAATAAAAAATAAATTTACAAAACAAAATTAGGTTAAGGGAACAAACAAATGCTAGCTAATTAGGAGTACATAACTTTTTAAATTGGTATTATATTTCAGCGAGCCACGTAAATGTCGTGAATTGGAATTTTCAGATTCAAATAATACTTTGTATTTTCATAATTAATTATGACACATACAGGTACAACAGATTCAGATACAATAGTTACTAGACTTACTTATAACGCGAGTATCGTAAGAGGTGGTTCAGGAAGAACTAGATCTAGCCAACGAGACTTTTCACATTTGCGATCTAGCTGCCGCTCACAACTTTTTATTTTAATGGTGCTAATACAGTTGCTGTGTATTCCTTGTATACCGTCTGTGTCTATTCATACATAACGTTTGCGTTTTTTATACGTAACGCTTACGTTCAAGTAAAGGTGCATGAGTATTCATCTAAACTGGGTAGGAATACCTTATTTTCATTTTTAGTACTCTTACTTTTAGCCACAGATGGGCTTCCACAGATAATCCTGGCAATTGGTGAGCGGTAGTTGTTCTCAGTTTAAAGGTATGTTAGAGTCAAAAACCAAAGAAAATAATGTTCAACGTTCTACGACAAGAGATAAGATCTAAATTCATTATGTTAAGGCTAGCTAACGAAACAACGTTGGCTACAATCAGTATCCTTAAAATCGTCCGCAAACCTGATACAGAGGAGTGAAGTTGGCGTGGATTTTAATTGAAATAAACTAATTGTGTTTAACTAAGTTTCATTAACCATCTCTTTGACAAAGTTAACTTAGAAATGTGAAACGAGCCCGCAACCTTAATTAATTTCAAAAGGCTTTATTAGTTTATCTTGTGTAAGCCGCAATTTCGAAATCTGTTGTTAAGAATCAAAATATTAATTCACAAAGACTCTTGAATGGCCAAACGGTCTTGGATTAAGTTAAAGATTTCTACTTTTCAGTTAACAATGATAAATATTTTAATCTATTCGTCTCATAAAATTGTAGCGCATGTGTTTTCATAAATATTTATTTAATAAAAGCTGTTAGGGGATGTTAATGCTGTAGTGGTATCAATCATATTGGCAATTTCTGATTTGTAAAAAAGACTTTTTATAAAAAAACTTATTTCTTCTTATCGCAGTTTTTTGCCAACTCAGAACGTAACATATTTATACAAATCCCTTACCACTTCATTTATTTTTTGATATTTGGGTCGACACTAGTTCTCAAAAGGTAAAATGAATACTAGTGTAATAGTATAATAAACGTGATTTAAAGAAATGCGATGGTGTGTGTGTGTGTGTATTAAGGTAAAAGCTGGATTTAATTAACAACTCCTGACTCAATCATGGCTCCGAGGTGGAAAGTCAATATCGCTGACCGACAAGAAGATCTTAGTGACACCGTCCAAGTGACGAGCGAGGTATTATATTCCTCTAATCTTATTCTTTTTTATCTTACAAAGCCTGACTATTACAGTGCGGCATTGATGGAGACTAACAACAGTTGAACAGTTATTCTTCTTCATCAAAGCCGCGCTGTGCCCGACACCCGACACAACAGATGTTAGGTCTCTTATTTCCGGTAATCTCACTAGCTACAGTGTACATCCCGAAACACAGTTCACGTACACGTACACTTTGAGTTAATTTCTGGGCTGCTGTAGTTTGAATACAGACACACATCTGCCATCGATTCTATAATGAAGAGGTTTTAAACCCTTTCTACAATTATCAAATTTTTATTTCCTTTTTACGTCGGTAATAACGTTTAGGGTATTTTTTGGAATTTTAATCTCTGCTCTGATTTCCTTATGTGCTTCCTTATAGTTTGAATTATTTGATTTTGTCTTTGAAAACGCCTTAGCTTATCGTTTGACCACTATTGGACAACAGTGTATCGCGGCAGCACTACGATGTTCTCGTACGTGACCCCTGCCGGGACACACATGGCGTCCGGCACGTATCAGGTCTTCACAGCTTTTTGTGCCACACCGGTAATAAGACTCGGAATATGATCCTATATACACCCGTTTGTAACTTCTCGAACTTCGAACATGTTACTTCTTAATACTCAGTGACTATATAGGTTGTGGTCTCTGTAAACACTAAAGTTCGCAATCTCAGTTGTAATAAATATTGCTTAAAACTTAGAACGACTCAACAAAAACGCGATAACGTCTTGGAGTACTCGTATACTGGAAAAATAATAGCATTTTGTTGGATTAAAGAATATAAACTTTTGCATTTGCAACACAAACAAATTAATATATCAATGTCGGAATGCGTATTCTTGTTTGTGACAGGTTAAGGGAGTGAAAATGGAATAACTAAGTACATTTACGGTTTTTTCAGTGAATTGTTTTGATGAAGTATTGCATTATAGAGCCTTTGTTTTTACTACAGATTTAACTTGTAACAACACAAAGAAATACCTGTAATATTTCTTTTCAGTTCTTATATTTAAAAGTGTAATTCATACAGAATCGCTGAAAGAGTTTAGTTGGTTGAATAAAAACAAATACAAACATCGGCTTTGAATTAAAATTTTCGGATTAAGTAGCAATAAATTTGAACTTCGGATTGTTTTCTATTTGGTGTTTTGGTGACTTTTTAGTTATAGTTGACCTCAACTGAGCCACTAGTTTGTTTAATCACGCTAACATCAAAAAGTTTTCTGTACTTAAGGTCATATGGAGTATTATGATACGACGGAGTAATTTGATCAATTATATCGATTAATTGTCACGCCATATTACTGTCATGCAAACAGTGTTGTACGCAAGTTGTACGTTTTTAAGGAAAGAAAGTATAAATAATAATAATAAATAAATATCGTTTATTACTCAATAAGGTTTACAAAACTTGTGGTGAGACAGGTGAATATATCGATAGTCTGAAAAGAAAGATGATTCCGTGATTCAGAGGCGTCATTGTTGGTCCCGGTTAAAATCTAAGGATGTTAGATATTAACACCCTGTAATCCGCATTGGGCTCTAGTGGTTGGTTTCGGTCCAAATTCCCCATAGATTTGCTTGTGCTAGAAAGCCCTCTGCCCTGCATTGGGTCAATATAATGATGGTGATATAAGCTATTCGTATAAAATTGACACATCTTACAGATAAAAAATGAAAATGTTCATGTTTTATCTGTAAGACGACGTGAAGACCTCGAGTAACTTGGCCGAATGCCGCCCAGCCCAACTGAACCCTCCTACTATCTTCCCTCTCGAATTGTGCCGGCCAAGTTGGATTGTTTGGCCCAAGTAAACGTTTTCTTGCACAACCTCAAGAGGGACGCCACCGACCTATATTGGTTGTGGCATGACATGGTCATCGAACATGAGTTTCGTCTTGTTCAAATTCATGCGAAGTGCAACCCGTCTGGAAGAATCATTTAGGCTGTTCAACATCTGGACCTTCAAGGTTACATATAAAGCTAATATATGATTTGACAAAGGCTGGAAATGTTAAGAGCGCGGTCGATGATGATGATGATGTTATTTATAAAAGACACCAAAAGGCGATGGGTATTTATCTTGTAGAGATAGGTACGAGTATGTTGACGGCTATAGCTCGTATTTTAATCTTAAAGCCTTGTTCTTTCCGACTTTGAATTCTTTATAATTATAAATGTCACATCCTCACATATTCAACATGTACAATATAGCGAAGTTATGCTACGATAAGAATGTGACTTTATTTAAAATTCTGCCTAGATCACCTCCGCACCGTGACAGAGAGTCGAGGAACGAGGCGCAACGTTATTACCAACTAAACAATTCGCTCCGTGAACCGTTCTCTAAAATAGAACAAAAAAGTGAACGTCTCAAAAACGAGTCGCCACCTTGTTCGCAAAGCCCGAGGCCACACGCGACATCAGAGCATCCAGGCATGAAATTAAACAGCTTGCACCAACTTGTTAATCGTCTGGACTTTTGCCAGGGCCCAATTTGAAGGAAACGCTGACGAGCCCGCGAACTCCCCGCTCCGCTAATTGAATACCGCCTTCGGAACGGGCACCATCCCGAACGAGGGTATTCGCTCTCACTTTCTTTACAGTTTTTGCGAGAATTGCGTCGTTACACGCTATTGTTCCAGACATTATTACGTTTTCACAATTGTTATTTCATTGAGACTCTTTCAATGTAGAGACCTTTAAGACTTAACTTAATGCGACTGACTGATTCAATCGTTGGGAAAGTAAACGTTTATAATGAAATTTACTGTTTTCATTTTGAAAATTCGTGCGGTTCATTGCACCCTCGGTATTATTATCCAAGTGAATATACAGTGCCTTCTTACCGCATTTTGAAGTTTTAAAAATTATGCACAATGGACGAAGTCTTATGATAAATAAATACCTACCACAAATATCAATGTTCAAACCACGTCCGGAAAACTCGATTCGCTTATTTCTATTCAGCCCAAAGTGGATTTCACGTCAAAACCCTAAAGAAATTTACATATCCACGAAACACCTTTACATCCTAACCCCTTTCACTGGTATCAAGCCCGTAGTGCAAAGTGGTGTAATTTTCATGATAAATACGCAATTTGCAAAATAAAATGCCCGATGAAATATTTCGACATAATTCAGTAGGTAATCTCATTTCTAACTTAAAACATATTGCACAATGAATAAGGTATTTCTTATGCTATGTACATTTATATATATATGTACCTTTGAAATAGTAAAGAATTTTGTGGGCATTATATTAATAATATTAATAACATATATTATATTGTTATTAAACAATTAAAAATTTTAAAAAACCCCGACACAAGAACTTAAGTAATTTTCCTTTAAAAAGTAAAAAATAATAAAAGAATCTTAATGTTAAAGTACCTAAGAATCTACTAATAATTCTGAAAAAAAACCTCGCGTTGGGGGACCGCTCCTAATTATTTCTTTCTTATTTACGATATTTTTCATAAGATGGTTACCTCTTTAGGCTTTTTGCGTCAGGGGATAATAAAACCCAGCATAATCCATTTTATTGTATTTATTGAAGGTACTATCGGTAAACTTGAAACATACTATCGATATTTGGCATAGCTTCCTACCTGTTTGTGGGGTTGTTTCTACAGGTTAATATATTCTAAATTTTTAACCGTAGAGGAAACGTTTTTATGCAGCGACCATCGATGATCTTCCCATAGCTATGTTGTGCGGAAAGGCCGTTGCAGCTGCACGTTATGGGCTGATGATGGTGTTGACACCATCACCTTGCCCCATCTCCTGTATTGACAGATTTCCCAATACAGGAGATGGGGCAAGCCGCGTTTAAAGTGCGACAACTGTAAGCTCAACGAGCTTACACTGGCTACCAGTTTACGCTCTGTGAGACGAGTCAAGACGCACGAATATTAGAAGAAATTACCGTTTTTTTCCAAAATGCCATCCTGTGCAATTGTAACATGCCATCATCGCAATGAATCAGTAAATTTACCAAGAAATATAATAACTTTTCACAGGTAAGAGCCGAAAAGAAATTGCGACACTGGGACTGCCTATAAACTTGGCGGCTTGTCCAGTCTAATGTATATTCTGATGTCTGTGGTGTTGACCATCATTTAAAATATTTACAA
The DNA here is from genome assembly GCA_019425675.1 of Leucinodes orbonalis. Lineage (NCBI taxonomy): Eukaryota > Metazoa > Arthropoda > Insecta > Lepidoptera > Crambidae > Leucinodes > Leucinodes orbonalis. The sequence goes on along the minus strand of PQWD01005127.1, from coordinate 18,082 downwards.
GACTCTACTACTGGTCCAACGAGAATTAGTTACAGAATAGAATTACTTTTGTTTGATCTAAATTCTCGTAAATATATTCATATGGAAACCAAATGATCTACTGTAATACTAATAACATTGAAAAGAATTATTAAAACGGTAAAATAATTCTCGTTCACAATAGTAATATAAGTCTTGGTAAGTTAAACCTGCCTAATAAGGCAGGTTGCATTATGTGGGTCACTTGGATGCCAAAAAAACTTTGCTGAGATACTTTGCGTCTGTTCCCCTTCGCCCTGCTACTCCCTTCCTCTTAAATCAAACTAAAAATAACTTATTTGATATATTACTTATGTATACCACTCTATCAAACAGTGGTTTCGTAGAACAATATAAATTGTAGTATTGTCCATTATTATCCATATAACATAACTTTCATCTTGCAAGTTTGACACACACACATAATTTCTAAGGTGATTTTGTAACAAACTTTAACTTACATACATGATCGAAAATGTTATTTTTCATAAGAGAACAAATTGGGTTTAGTTAGAGAGTAGACACATTTTGCTTGAGACCTTATGTTGGCAGTTTCCCATGAAAATACTCATCGACCCAATGATTTGAAGACTGCGAAACATAACTGGATTCATTTGGCGCAGAAAAAATACCCATTTTGTAAAATTAGCAGTCTGTGGCTTATTTATAGGTTCTGCATTTTGGAATTTGCCATATATTCTTATGACTCCCTGTAACCTGGGATTCATAAGAGATTATGAATGTATATATATTTTAACTATAATGCAAATTTACAGAGTTCCTTCTGATAAATATGGGTACCTGTGTGTGTGATTGTTTTGTAAGCATTATTATTAATTATATACGAACAGCTAATAACTACGCATAAACTATATCACCCAATACGACAGAACATTCGTTTATCAAACTTTTGCTAAGCAACATTTTGCTAAGTCGGCGATAAACATTGATTTTCCTCTCTAGCACCTATTCAATTTGTCACGCCAATTCCTAACATCAATATCCTCAGTCGCACACTTCGGTGCACTTCAATTCCCAACTGATAAAACTTGCATACACAATTAGATCTATTTCTGAACATTGCCGCAGCGCGGTTCGAACACAAAAGCAAAATCACAATAGACAATCCGGGCCATTTATTCAATTCAGCATAGTAGCTTGGGCTTTTAAAGAAACACTTGATGTAGAATTAGACACGCCTTCTGCATTAAGCTGCTATCAGGGTAGCTCGGGTATTGTGGCTACATCCAACATATAAAACGAACGCTATAGCAGAGCTAATTGCGCGCCAGACGTGCTAAGAATAATGTATTCTTCTTGAGAAATTGCTTCCGTTGTTTCTTCTGCTTCAATTGTTTTGTTTATTTGGTATATCTGTTTGGACGCCTCGATTTTCGACAATGATGGCGATAAAGCTTGTGTTTGGTATGCAAGAACTGTTCTGTCGATTCACCGAATTAAGGGTTTTTGTTTCGCGCGAAATAACGTATCACATAATTGATTTTATCGGTGCCAATGAGGGTGAAGGAGCTTTATTCGGTGTGATAATATTTTTGTAACGGAAATGATTATTCCTAAATTATTTGGTTCCTTAAAAAGCTTTTAAAATATGATAGAACTGATTTTTATAATTTTGTAAATTGAAACTTATATTTAGATTAAGTTTAAATTCAATTCATTTTTCGAGTAACAACTTTATTTTAAGATCAGTAAATTTTCAGTAGATGATGATTATTATATTTATAAGCTGGGCCTAATTAAACATATCAATTCTATAAATTTACTGGACATTAAACTAACCTTACCTACGACACTATAAAATCAAACTGTAAAGGTATTCCGGTACAAATTTGATGTTCATGATTAAAAATAGTAATTAAATAGTAGAATCATTGTTCAATGATATTACCAATTAAAATCTACCATAAATAAAAAACGTATCCACTGACATCACATTCACACAACGCTGTCTAGCCCCAAGTTAAGTGTGAAGCATTCCTTATGTCAGCGGATATTTATTTATTAATTTTATATCTGATCATCATCATCATTACAGCCTTATTAATAATTCCACTACTGAACGAAGGCCTCCCCTAATGATTTCCACGAGGGCCGTTTCCTAGCAGTTGACATCGATCTGCTACCCGCCACCTTAACCAGGTCATCCGTTCATATGGTTGGGGGTCGGCCTACACTTCGTTTGCCGTTACATGGTGGTACGCCACTCGAGAACCTTTCCGGCCCATCGGCCATCGGTTCTGCTCCGCTCTCTACCCACAGCCACTTCAACTTGCTAATCCTCTGGGCTATGTCGGTTACCTCAATTCTCCTACAGATATCCTCTTTCGGATTTTATTGCGTAGGATAACACCATAAATAGCCCCCTCCATAGCACGCTGAGCAACCTTGAGCCTATTCAAGAGGCCCTTAGTGAACATACTTATATATTTTTTTGGAAACACATATAAGACATAGATACACCCCAACCAATACAAACAGACATGTTTATGCATTCAAATGTTTGTACTGCCCGGGCATTTAACCCGGAACCCTTAATAGTAGCCGACGTCTCGACTATTACACCATATGTATAAAATGATGATGATCCTTTTAATTTATATTCATTTATATCAAGGATAAGAGCATGCACTCTTGGTAAGCTAAACCGACTTTACGTTTTTATAATAAGGCTCTGGCGACTACCAACTCGCATGGACTGTGCTGTCGATAGTCAGAGATGTCATGTACAATTGTCATAAACAATGTAACATTTCGCTTGCCTGCGAAGTGATTCAAAGGTTGTGCGTGAAGTCGTCCAACCCGCATTGGGCCCGCGTGGACGACTAAGGCCTAATCAACCTATACGGGTAGGCTTTTGCACCTCCGTGGGGACGTTTATTAAACTGATGATGATGATGATATAGATAAATGCACTAGTCCACCCTAAATACCACAACTATGTTAAGTTCAGTTAAATTTAAGTCCGACAGGTGTATGATCCACGTTTGAGTGAGCAGCAATGAATCCTTTATGCGTCATGTATGTTTAATCGGACCCACACACCTGTGACATGTAGTGCAATCGGACGATGTCAAAAAAAAAAGTTTTACTATGTTATAGCTAATAAATGAAGGTCATTCACCAATACCGATAACGTATTTTTTTTTATTAACAGGTCTGGTTGTAATGTTTAAGTATGTTATCTGTTATTTAGAACCACAGACATCCGAATATACAATCTGTGAATCAATCAATCTGGAAATCTGTGTTTAGAACCCTCACTACAAGCTTCTCGCTTAATATGGGGCAAGATGGCGCTGTGTGAATGTCAGTTGATATTTATTTATCATCAATATCAGCTTATAACAGATGCTCATATGGAGCGATTGGTACGTTAGCAACCACACGGGCCGAATGCGGATGACGACTATTATTACTAATATGGTTTGGGAACCGACATTTTCATTTCCCCTGAAGCACATAATCAACTTTCTTTTCAGAGAATCATGACATGCGATTTGGCCTCCAATGTTCTATGAAAATTCGCACAAAGTTTCAGCGGCCTCTGCGTGGCATTGGATTCCGCCATCCATGGACCACGTAGTGCTTTAAGGTCAGCGCTCAAATCACTAGACTACGTAGTTATCGGAAAGATAAAAATCAATAACACCAGCATATAACTCCACAATTCTAAGATAGTAGCCGAAGGCTTAACCTGCCCTCCGAAACACGGAATCATCTTTCTTATCATAACCAAACTGGGAAAAATCGCACAAAGTTATATTTCGGCACACCCACTTAGATGCTGAAAGTGAAAATATTTTACAAACAATGAAATCTACGAGTATGGTGCAGTATAGAACAGAGTTTAAATGCGATTCGAAAAAATTGTATTTTAATAAAGCATTATTCATTTTGTATATTAAATGTTACGAAAATTATAAAGCCATTACTAAGTGAGCTCGTATTCATTTATGCATGCGATTGCCCTAATTAAGCACATGTAATTATCTAAAGGAGAATATAAGTACCCTACGTACCGCAGATATCTATATTTTGGAAGCTAGAAGTGTCATAATTATAGCCACTTACGTGACGATGTGGTTTATTATATGTGGGTTTATGAATGAGTTAAAAGATGTGATAATAAAGTCCTGGCCACACAATTTCGTGGCCAAAGGGTAACGCAAGAGTTTTGCTGAAATATGATTACCCATTATCACTAAGGCCTAATTTATACTAAGCAAAGTATCAATCAACTTGCAGTACTTGTATCGGTATCAATTACAGTTTTGTTTTTAAATTAAAATGACATGAATATTATTCTTGGTGAATCCATTTAAATGGACTACATTCGGGAAGTTCAGGGAGTTAAAATTATCTCAGTGTCTCAAGAAACAAGTCTGTATTTCCCTTAATTAACACACACTAGTCAACAGTGTGTGTTTCGGAAGTGAAATAAGGTCGCTCACCGATGGTGTTTTAAATATGCTCAAGAATGCTCAACGTGTAATGGACCTCTTCATATGAGTTTTCCCTAAGTGATAGGATCCGTGACGAAATCGCCAGGAGATAAAAGTTACCGACATATCCCAAAGGCTTAGCAAGTTGAAGAGGCAGTGGCATATTGAGAAGAATCAATGAATGGGGTGGGAAAGAAATCGAGTTGCATCCACAAAAGAGAAAAAAAGAATATTATATGAAGTGTGGTTGAGGTGGCCAATTCCTAATTTGCTATTCAGCAGGATGAACCGTGTTTTACTTCGGACCGATGAATGTGTGTGTAATATGCCGAGGTGTGTGTGAATTTATAGTAGATTGCTGGCTGATAATGTATTAATAAATAGGTCAAATATAATCTAATAGTACCTAGCTAGCAATGTATAATGAATAAGAGAAATGAAATTGAATAAATCAAAGTTGCGAGTTCTATGTTATTTTAAATTATATCTTTGGTGTGTTCGTATCATAATCAGTGTTTACTGAGCGTCACATGTACAATATACAAAGGTCAGGGTTCGGGGGCGCTCTGCGCTACATAAGTACTTACTAACTTCAACCCTCATTATAATTGGATTAGGGAACATTTTTGCAAAATGTTTGAATGGATATACTTTTAACCAGATCGACTTATACCTTACAGGATTTGTGCTATTAATATAACCTATACTAATGTTTCATCCATTTTCTCTAGAAACCAGGACCCATATCTTTCCACGCCTTCCGAAGTACGGATGATATATAACTTTAAGGTGACTTACTATTGAGTAAGCTACTTGATCATTGCGTGATCGTTAACAGTATGCACTAACCACAAAAATAATAAAATAGTGCTCAATAACGAAAACCATAGCGAAACTTAAATATAACTAATTAAAACAAATTATAAAAAAATACGACGTGTGCCTTTGTAATGCCCAAAATATCCAAGGATACGTATTTTCGACGTCAAAATCTATTAACTGTGAAATAACATGGATCTTAACTAACATCCTCTGTCACAACAAAAGGGACAGTTGGGCTTATAACCTAATTATATTCCACCCACTCACAGAATTATAAACTAACATTAACTAGTGAAAGCCATATGAAATTTATACTGTTCCCTCTCAAAACCGAGCGCAACTTAGTTAAAAGGAGCTCGCTAACTTCAACTTTTAAGCATCCAACATTAATGACGGCCTGATGAATATTCATAGTGGCAAAGAAAGAGTTGCACAACTTTGTAAGTTCACATAATGATGGTACCAGCTCGTTTTGTCTTAGCATTATTGCTGCTCTTGGATTCACAGCGAATATTAAATGGTGTAATGCTCGTTTTTTTGGTACTTAAATTGCAATGAGAATTTTGTAGTTTTAATATCAAAATGAGGTCACGCATAGGGTTGACTGACTGACGGAAATTATTCAATTTCGCCTATTTCCTCCATACCATCATCAGCTCATTAAACGTCCCCACCGAGGGGCATGAGCCTCTAGGGTGTATAGGCCTTAGTCGTCCACGCGGGCCCAGTGCGGATTCGCCGACTTTACGCACAACCTTTAAGTCTCTTCGCAGGCGTGCGCAGGTTTCCTCACGATGTTTTCCTCCGTAAGAGCGTCGGATTACGCACATATAATTTCGAAAATTCGAAATCACATTGGTACGTGGCGGGAGGTAAATGAGCAGACAGATAACATAATGTTAAGCGATATTGTCACCTGTGGAGACTTTAACGCCGAAGAAGCAATGGGTGCGTTGCTCATGCACATGGCGAAACACGACCTAAAGCGTTTGAGGATCTGGTATCACTCCGATCAAGGCAGCACATTCCTGAAGTTCATTCCTTGTTAACAGTGTATCGCATACTTATCACCATTTACTAAGCTGAGACTAACGCTTTACAATTTTTAAGCGATTTTTGCTTTCCACAAAATTAAGACCATTTACTACTGAATCCCGTGACGTTTCAATGTATTTTCGAAATCATAATATGAACGTTTATCCGACGCTCTTACGGATAAAGAAAACATGTTGAGGAAACCTGCGCGTGCCTGCAAAGGGATTCAAAGGTTGTGCGTTTGCGTTGCGCTTTATAATCAAATCGGATTTCTTGGTATTCTGTCAAGTATTTCAAAGGAAGGAAAAAGTAAAAAAGATTAGCTGTACCGTAACAGATCCAAATAAAATCAAGGCTAAATTTCCTTTGAAATGGGAAGGGAAATTGGTGTATTCGAAGTAATGTCGTCTTATCTTATATCAAAAGTGGGTTTCAATTTAGTTGGTGGATAAGAAGTAAAAGTCTCTACCATATACCTTTAAGTGTGATAGGTACTTTGTTAAAGGTGAAATATTGGCAATGCAATTGATCATGAGCTCCTTAAACGTTCCTACCGAGGTTTCCTTTATGTTAACCTTCATCGAAAGAGCGTCGGATAACGTACATATAATATGTGGCGGTATTTGAACCTGCGCCGTCCCGATCGGAAGGCAACAGTCCACTCCATTGAGCCACTGACGCTCTAGCAATGAAAGAATCTTCATAAGTAATGCTTATTCTCATAATTATGTAGTAAGAGTAGTTATTTGTATTCCACAAGATGTATTTTCAAAGGGATAACTACTGGGTAAATTTGATCAGTTTCCGAATCGACATAATTTTGATCAATATCATGACAATTAAATCATAAAATCAATGAATTTCAATATTCATTCGGCATGTGCGTGTTTCATAAGAAATAGTTTACATTTTTAAGGAAGTGTCTTGTGCAAGAAATGTGCGGTATATAGCGGTAACAAGCTCTGTGTGCGTCACGTAGTTTTTCTTTGCGTGTAACCTTGTTTTTGTAAAATGTTTGGAAATATTTACCATGTAATCAAATATAACTGAATTATTAAAAATTAAACCGTGTTTTTTTTTTATTGCGATTATACGCCTTAAAGACAGATTTTTAGGATTTTTTTGTAAAAAAAATTACACATTAACGTGCTCTCACATTCATTGTTCTGTTTTAAATAAAGAATCATCGCGTCAGGCGTGTTTTGTTTTCAGCATAAGTTTCTAATTTTGCTAATGACTTGATCTATGAAGTGATTTATTACTCTTACAGATTTTATCTTTGCTAAAAATACTTACTTGATCATGATGGTTTACATAAAGTGAATTGCCGCTTATCCTACCCTGTAGAGTTCCACCACTACGTGAGCAACGAAACAATACGTTTACCGTATTTCTCGGCAACAAATCAACGTTGTATTTTATTCTTGGCGGAAATTAGATTCTGTGATCGACAGCCCATTTAAAGCAGACATTTCATCGTTCATATTATAATTATTGGTTAGGGTGGAGGGGACGAGGGTCGGAAGAATTTTCCGTAGAAACATTTTTTAGCTTAACTTAAGCTACTTTTTAACTGACTTGATAAAAGGCGAAAGTTACTCAATTCGAACGTAGATATACAATATATATATATATATATATATATATATATATATATATATATATATATATATATATTGTATGACACTAAAGTACCTACTTTATTAAAATATATGTATTTTTCTGTTGGTTGCCTTTGATATCTATGCTTGATTGAAGTGTTAAACAATTTGAATGCTGACATGATCATGTTAATTAAACCGTCAACCCATAAGTTACAATGTAAAACTAAAATTTAACAATGCTATAACATAGAAATGGTGTGGACTGTTGTCCCCCTACCGGGAGGGCTGAGGTTCAAATCTCGCCACGTATCAATGTAGTTTCGAATTTTTGAAATTATATGTACGTTATCCGACGCTCTTGCAGTGAAGGAAAACATCGTGAGGAAACCTGCGGCCTACGACGCCTACGACGAGATTCAGAGGTTGTGCGTGAAGTCGGCCAACCCGCACTGGGCCCGCGTGGACGACTAAGATATATATATTACTATACAGAAAAAATGTATATAAGTTTGTTTACCCGTTGTTAAGTACCCATAATACCGGCTTCACGCTTAACTTGGGGCTAGATGGCGCTGTGTGAATGCCAGTGGATATTTATTTATTATTTATTAAATTTTGGCCTCAACGCGTGACTTAAAGGGTACAAAATCAAAAGCACAAGCATACTAATATAATACAAAGGAATATAATATCTTGATTACCTCCAGCGATTTTCAAACGGTAGACGTACTTTTAATAAAATGCCATATCGTACTTTTAATAAAATACCTATATGGCGGACAAAAATGTAATTGTAAAACATATTGTAATTATAATTAACAATAACGTCCGCAGGTATATTATGCAGAAAAAACAATAGAAAACGACGAATTGTTTGTCGGGAGTCTGCCCGTCAAATAATCCAGGGCTTGCTCCAAGTTTTACAATTTATTTTTGGTTATACTTACAATATAGCTAGTTTAATTATAAGATGATCAGATTAACTATTTTCGACATAAAAAGCGTGTCCTATTTATACATAATAAGAAATTGTGAACATAGATTTCTGACATCATTCCATTCTAAAACTTAAAATCCTATAACCTATTGACGATAGTTTTGGAAGGATAATTAATTTTATGTCAATAAATGTCATCAAATGCTGGAACCGGGATATCTGGCGCAAAATGAGGGAGACCTATGCCCAGTAGTAGACTGCGATAGGTTGAAGAGAGAGATACGTCATCAAATATTTAGGTATTTAACATGATCCATACAGTTTTCATGCCACTGAATCTATTCTTACTGAAGGATGACACAGCAGAACAAACAAATGGGCTTGTAATCTCGTACGTACCCACTGTGAGCACAGAACGCTATAAATATTTATTTGCTAATTTGTATTTGCTAACGGACAGTTATCCTTGGTACTGGTTGCTTAATGCGAATGAAACCTTGTTTTCGGTTCTACTGGATACTTTTAATGTTATTATTTGCACCGTGATGCAGACATTTGGATTTAGGGTCGTGTAGACACACATATGTGAGTATAAGGTACGTATTACTATGTTATGTCCGTTTTGGGTTGAGAGCGCGATGAATGAGTGAACAACGTCAGTTGCTGGGCGGCTAGCGTGCTAGGGCTTAGCTTTGAGAAATGAATATGGGAATGGGACGGTATTTACATCTATGTCTTTGATTTATGATTTTTTTTAAATCTTAATTATTTACATTGTTTACTGGGATACACGCATTTTTTCTTCCTTTTTTTACTATACATTTTTTTATTGCTTATATAGGCAGACGAGCAGGCGGCCCATCTGATGGAAAACGGTAACCGCGTATGGACAACAGCAATGCCAAGGGCAAAGCCATGCCGCTGCCTATCAGGAGGAAGCGCTCTCTTTAAATATTTACAGTACTAAAATTCAAAAATTATTATTATTGTTTATCATACTTTGTAAGCTGTAGACGGCAAACGAGCAAATGACTCATCCGATAAAATTAAATTTGAATCCACGGACTGCGCCTACCCGAAATATCTTTAGTTGGTGTGGTGATAGTGGACTAGGCCAGGTTTTTTCAAGCTTTGCGCTTAGCGATACATTTCGGCGATTCGTTTTTTTATTTTGGATTAAAATCAAATGTATGCCATTTAATTTTATGATTTCGTTTGAATGCGTAATCTCGATATAACATAGTGACGACGTCTAGCGTCATTCTTTTTTTCGAAATGACTTATCTATTGGCCGCAGGCTGGATCGTCAAGTCCTTCCCGGGAAAGTCTACGTTTGCGGGATTGCGTAAAGGCGCGGTTGTTTGCTAGTGTTGGATAATTAGCAGATTGGGCAATTTGGGGGGATGAATCGTTGCCGTGACTCTTGTCGGACTGGGCGTCATTCACCTAGTTAAGTCATGTCGAACAAATATTTTGCCGGAGTACAGTAATATCGGAGTTATGACATGTCAATGTTTGATGTTGTCTAAGTTTAATAATATCGTATGAAAGTTTGTCTAAATTCAGTTATAGACTCATGAACTACATACTTGGGAATTTACTTGGACATTCTGGTGCAGAAGCGAACTTTCAACAATTACACTAATTTCCCACTACACTAATCTGCAAACATATTTCCTCAATTTTAAAAGCCAATAGAGCATCATGCATGAGGAAGTCGAAGTTTTATTTTGTTTTATTTAAAAAAAAAGTAACACAAGATGTTTAATATTTTAGAGCTGCAGCTTACCTGATGTTCCCATTGTGACCAAATCAAAACTTTTTAGATAGATTAGATTTGAGAATCCTAGAGAAATCGAAGTTCACTTTCAAAACATAGAGATAATCCTGGAGAGTTTGTTATTTTAATCATAAAGTATTTTAAATCACTGACGATCCATTTGGTGTTGCGGTTGAGACGTCGACTGCAACACCTAGGGTTCCGGGTTCAATCCCTGGGCAGTACAAACATTTGTGTCCAAGAAAATGTCTGTTTGTAATGGTCTGGGTGTTTTCTATGTATAATATGTATGTATTTACAAAACAAATGTATATAAGTATGTTTATCCGTTGTTTAGTACCCATAAAACAGGCTTCACGCTTAACTTGGGCTAGATGGCCTGTGTGAATGACAGTGGATATTTATTTATTATTTGTTATTATTTAAATCATCACTTAATTAATCCACTGAAGGAATCGATAGATACTTGAGTGAATTTTTAACAGCAGTGAGTACAATTCATCCTTTCTCATCTTTCATATCCATTTATTTATTAAAACAATCTCGTCAAATATATATTTTTTTCTACGTTGTAGCTAACCTAATAAAATAATTTGTTCTTGCAGTGGACTTTGTTGAAACTGTAAGTTAACATTTAAAAGGACAATTGCGTCGATTTGACCTTTAGTCCAAACAGTAACTTAAACTGTATTTGATGTTTCAGTCTTGTACGTGCCGAAGATTTCTCGAAACTTCCTTACTGCAAGTTAGCTGATCGTCTTAAGGCGGACTAAGGGTCGATTTAATATTTCAACGGATCGGCTTTTGTTAGTAAAGTGCGCGTAAAAGTAGGTTAAAGTAAATTAAGTCAATATTTTCCGTATTGAGAACTTTTTGGCTCAGGTCTTTTTCTATTTTTGTAATGAGATAGCGTGGCCTTAAGATTTATTTTTTGTAATACAAAATATTGATAAAGGTACTATTGACGGCTGAATATTCTAATATTGTTATGTATTTGAAAAGAAGGACTTACAGTAATTAAATAATTTAGTTCCATTATTTTCTCAAGCAGCCGCACTTAAATCCAGCTGAGGCGTCCTGTGCTAGACTGAGGTGATGGAATGAATTATTCCCGATCTCATCGAAAATCCCCCGGTTGGCTCAAGAGTTGCATCTGGGCGGTGATCTCCCCAGGGTGGTCTGGAAATCTTTTAATAGACTGCGGTCAGGTGTTACCAGTTTCGTGCAAACTGGCTGATATGGGTATATTCCAAAACAGCCTGTGTGACTATGGGGCCTATTAGACAAAATACATACAGTCTTGTTCGAACTATCCATCTAGGCTATGGAAGCTGTGGATGGCAAATGAAAGGCCCAATATAGGTCGTATTATCATATTTAGCTTATAGATCCATATAGGCTTGGAAAGAAGAAGAATAATAGTTTAGCAATAAAAGCACACAAATATTAGTTATGCCCGGAGATTGAACCGGAACCCTTGGTGTAGTTGCTGACGTCTCGACCATCCTAAATCTATGGACTAATTCGTTACATAGCACGACAACGATTGCAATTATATTGTACCAGTATATATCAGCAAAGACCGTAAAAGCGAATGACTAAAAATAGGCTTTTTCAATGGTTGTCAAATGCACATAGCTAATAGTTTTAGAGGTTCCAGTCATTTTGTTAGATTATTGACAAATGTCGATACTTTATGCTTTTGCGAAGTACGAGTACAATATTGTGTCTGAATAGTTGTTCGATTTTAATGTTAGATGTCAAAACTTTATTGACTTATTAAGTGTTATTATTTTCTGCAAATTCTCAAAAGTAAATTTGTGTTGACTTTACAAGTATTTTTATAAGATTATTATTATGAATTCATAATAAGTTGCTTGATTATTATAAAAAATGTTGTATAGTTACATGTTGTGTTATATGTTTCATCATATTATAGTAAACATAAATAATTATTTTGCACTCGCCAGTTATAAATTCAATATCATTTTCGGATCGAAATGTATTGCATTTTGATTCGCCCACTCATTAAAGTGTTCGCAGGCCAAAATCAACACTCTTCCCTCCTTATTTTTTCTCTCTTTTCAAAAAAATGCAACGAATCATTATGTGCAGTTTCCTAGTACTGTTACTGGCAAATCAAAGTCTTTCTATAACATTAAATGCGAAGTAATCCGTATCTCTTCGTAGGCTTTCCGTATAGAATCGTGTAAATTGGATACACATTAACGTTTGCGGTGAACCCATTAACTATATCAGTGTGTTCTGTATTCATCCATTTAGTGTAGTGTCGATAAAATCCGTATTAATTTAGGGTGTGTTTGTTCGGAACAAATTGCTTTCAGTTGATGTTGATTGCAGTGATTGGAACGTGTTCGTCATTTAGGTTATTCGGTTTTAGCCGCGGCGGTGCGGAATACCTAATCCGCGAACAAACAAATGGGATGGACTTGAAAATTTAATGCTATGATATAAAATAGCACTTTGGTGGGGACAATTGCCTTCAGATCTGGAGGGTGCAGGTACAAATCCCGACACGCACCAACGTGTTTTGGAATTTTCAAAATAATATTGACGGACGCTTTTACGGTGAAGGAATACCTACATCGTGAGGAAACCTGCGCACGCCTGCGAAGAGATTCAAAGGTTGTGCGTATAATTAGCTGATAATATCAGTGATGACTTGAAGTTAAAAAAGTAACTGTGAAAGATTCATCTAAAAATAATCGTTTTGATCGGTAGCATTCATACGGATATTTTAATAACTAAACAATAACCCCAGTAATTCAAAATGGAATGTCAATATTTTTCCATATAAGTACATTGAAATCACTGTTAGCGTTAGTTAGCACCGGCTCAACAACCATGATATCCGTTGGCATATGAAAGCATTCAAATAACAAAAAACGAATTGCAATGATGGACATGTGTCCTGAACAAATTCATTCCCAAACATACTGCGGTAAAACAGACGCGTGAAACAACGCTTTGCATAGTATTTCAATAGAAACAAACTTGCTGTTCCTAATCTCGGCTCTACAAAGTAGGTAAATTCTTTGTCGTTAGTTAAATTAAGTATTTTATTAAAGTGCTGCAAGATATTATCTATCTTCCCTTACATCAGTTTGAAGTTTTAGTAAAAAGTACCCTTTTAAAAATTGTGTTAAAAGTAACTTCTTTCTTGGGGATTTTGTAGTATCTTTTAAAGATACATTTGAATCAAGAATTTTTGATTCAAATGTATCTTTTCCCGTTTTCTATGTTATAGTTTTCCAAATTCCTTTTGTAAAAACTAGCAACGCACAAGGCTCCTTCCGAGAATCTGAGTGGGAACCCCAATCTGACCAATTTTACCGCAACAGTTATGCTTTGGTCATAGCTACGTTCAGGGCGTCGGTGGCTCAATGATGTGGACTGTCGCCTTCTTACCGGGAGGGCTGAGGTTCAAATCCCAACACGTACCAATGTGTTTTCGAATTTTCGAAAATATATGTACGTTATCCGACGCTCTTACGGTAAAGGAAAACATCGTGAGGAAACCTTCATGTACGCCTGCGAAGAGATTCAAAGGTTGTTTGTGAAGTCGTCCAAACCTCACTAGGCCTGCGTGGACGACTATGGCCTAATCACCCTATACAGTAGGCTCATGCCCCTCGGTGGGGACATTTAATGAGCTGATGATGATGACGTTCAGGGCATGTCCCTTGTATCCGATACGTTTTTGGTAGCATTTCTAAAAATAGCTTCTAACTGTTAGACGGAAATGAAACGACCAACGCTACCCATCCCTAATCAATTGAAGAGTGATGTCACGTCACTAATATCTCTCTCTTGACATTAGCATTGTACGCGGGAAACAGTCATATTGTAACACTAAGATTTAATCTATCAATAAATATTGTTTAAACTTAAAGAATCATTTAATATAACTTACTTACTTTAAAATTAACAATATCAAGCTGTTAACTTGATCGCTAATTTTACAATAAAAAATTAAACTATTTACTTTTAGATACAAACAGTGTCATAGGATAATCTTCATTATGCCGAGGCAAAATTGGATGTATATGCCCCGGCTAGATATTTTCATTACTATTTATGTAAATAAATAGATACAGTATTCTTTATAACATTAACTTAGAACACACCCAGACTAATATAAATACACATACACGAAGTGTTCGAACTGTTTGGGGATGAAACTCCAAAACTCAAAAACTGTAGTTGTAGCGGGCTTCACCAGAAACATTGGGTAGTAAATTATGCGACATATATTTTTTGCTAATGATAATTTTACAGTTATATATATATATAATTGTATAATATATATTATAATATATCCAAAAAGCTTTCATAATAATTATGAGTGAACATGGCATGCTTACGCCATATATAAGCGCTAGAAATCCTCTAGTAACACGTCCTATCCTGGACTGGCCCGGCTCTATATGTTTCTCTTAAGTTGCTCACTTTACAAAAAGAAATTTCGTCCGATAATTATAAATTGAATTGATTCAAAGGCCATGAAATTGGGTAAATTTGGAGAAGATTCGATTAAAACTTTTCTATTGGTACGTTAATATTTTAAGAACTAATGCTTGATCCTCTGCATGCATTCGTATTATGGGTATGTAGTAAAACTCCAGTATAACCTTTCAATTACTTTGTATTATTGATGATAATTTAAATAATCTTAATTTCGGTTATGTAAAAAATATGTTTCAAATAACACACTTTAATCATATGACAGCCTATTGTGATCTCACGGCTTCCGCAGCCCAGTGTGCACCTTCTTATTAATAGTTTGACAATTCACTAAGAATCTCAGTAATCTCTTTAAGACCAAGTCAAGATAAGTTACTTTGGAGTACTACCTTTCTTGACACAGAAGAAATTCACTAACGGCCGCTTAACTTTTTTTCACATCGAATCTCCTTAATTGTCAAAGTATGACAACATGGCCCCAATTTCTCAGTCCATTACTCTCCCCTGGCGCGTGTGTATTCCGAATCGACGGCAAAACTTTAGTAAACAGGAATCCTTCCTTTTATTTCCAATACGGAATACCCGTCTCACCCATATCAGCTGTTTTATTGAAACTTCGTATACCAACCTTATAATGTGTCTGGCTCCATTGTGAGACGCAAAGGCATTCGTGTTATCCCGTTCACACTTCATTGAATCGGTTGAACGGGAAATATTCTTATTGTAGACGAAGATACAGCCAAGAGAGCCGTTTAATTTCCCATACCACAATGATGGGTATGTTAAACATCAAATCGGATATTTCCGTTTCGGCATTGTTATTACGGATATAAGGAGCATTAAACCCTGTTGAGTGTTCAATGTGTTTACCGCTTAAAATTCTGCCATTTAAGTCAACATGATTGTGAAATGTTAAAATCATTATTGAAGCTCGTCGATCAATTTTAATCTTGTTAAAGCACTATACTTGAATTGATATTTATTTAACTATCGATAATATTTTGTGACGACCTACCCGTATAGGGTGTATCGTCCTCGCGGGCCCAGTGCGGGTTGGCCGATTTGACGCACAACCTTTGAATCTCTTTGCAGGCGTGCGCAGGTTTCCTCACGATGTTTTCCTTCACCTTAAGAGCATCGGATAACGTACATATATTTTTCGAAAACTCGAAAACACATTGGTACGTGGCGGGATTTGAACCTCAGCCTTCCCAGTAGGAGGGCTACAGTCCACCCCATTGAGCCACCGTCGCTTATTATATAATATTTTGTGACATATGCTTGAACAATTTTGTAATAAGCGAAATACTCGTAATATTGGCATGCTTTATATTTTAAAAGTTCTGGTAGCAAATAGGTTTTATAATTCACATACTATTATTTTAAAATAATTATCATAGAAAAGATTATTACAATATTTTTTTATCAAATCCTGTTCTAAAACAGTAAGGTTTATTGTGGCGGGATTTTGAAAATAACTCAAATTAATATAAAACTAAAATAACATTATTTTATATTAAGAATAAGTCAAGAAGAAAAAAAATCAAATATTCTTAAACCAGCTTTCTAGGAATTGAGTAAGATTTTGTTTATTTGAAAATGATCATTATAATAAGAAAATTAAGTTTATAAATTTAAAAAAAAAATATATAAAAAAGGACACTTTAAAGCTGGTTTACAATTTATTTTTAAAGATTTCGCTTTTTATTCATGCTGTTTAAACCATCGCTGAGATCCGTAGGAAGGTAATTTATTCTGCAGCCAACGGCAGTAGTCAGTTCGAAAAAAAGCCTTGAATAATGTAATATTATCTCATTAAACATTTATTTATGTACAAACAAATTAGAACTAAATTTCTGAGACAGGTTCACCCGACTATTCCACGCATGAACAACATTTCTTTAAGTGACAAGAACTTTTGTACCTTGGCCTACTTCCAAACTACGACAGTTTGTAAGTAAACCGTTTGTTTCTGATGTCAAAGTCTGTCTTTTCCCAAAAACTTTAAATTAAGGTGGAAAATGTGCCAGGGGAAAGTTATTTTAAATTTGCCAACTTTAATTTGTTACATTACTTTAGAAATACAGTATTTTAAGAATATTTCAAGGAATCTAGACTTTGAAATGTTCCTTATTATAGTCCTGAAATAAACTGCCAGACTTGAACAGACTCATTATGATTTAGGCCACAGACTTTAGACCATAAACTGCCTTTAACCCGGTCCTCAGTGTTACGACAGCGTGGCCAGCGTGGGCTTACTACACATTATGGACCTTATCACGTAGGAAAAAATCTACCATAGAAACAATATAATCAGACTTGATCGTGCATTCAAATTTACGTAGTGTCCGGGGATCGAACCCAGCAATTTTCTGTAACATCACAACATTTTATTGAGAATCAATCTAATCTGATCATTCATCGAGCTCGGAGCTGTAACTGAAAAGTTTATTTTGTTCGCGAGCATTCTAGCTACGATACAATTAAGGCCTCTTATTGTTTCCGACAAAGTTGTTTGCACCTCATTACTACAGCTCATTAAATTTGAAGATAGTATTCTTAAGATACATTGTTGGTAATGAACCGTTCGAAGGGAAAGGCTTTCGCTGGATTCCTCTTTGGCAAGGTTACGACATGATATAATTTACCTCCTTTTCCGTTAGTATGTTTCAGGTATTTTGCCGAGTAATAAATAAAGCTTCGGTGATTTGCAAATGGGTTCCCCTTATTTAGCAGAATCATGTGGCTCCGAAATTCATTTGGCATAACACACTTGTCATAATCTTCTTTCATCGATATTACATAGCATATCTTTTGTATCCACTAGTTGTCGTGCCCGACACACTCAAATGGGTGTTTACTACGCACCCTAAAGATTGTCTCCCGAGATCGATAATGGCGTAATTGTACACATTCTCGCGCCCACCCAGTTGTTCCC
>PQWD01005126.1:0-17477 GCA_019425675.1 Leucinodes orbonalis | reverse complement strand
CCTGCTCTACCATCTGGAGGCCGGCATCGATTTGCTTCATCAGAGCAGCAGATGTGGTCTCATCCTCAGTTGGTTCAGATGGACCAGGGAACATATGGCCCGACTTTGCCCTTGTCATCCTAGCCTCAACTGCCATTTCTCTAAGTTCTTTCTCCGCTTGGAGCTCCATCTCCTCACGCTGAAGTTTGAGATATCTAGCCTTTTGGTTAGCCATATCAACATATTGCCCCGTAGTTGGGGGCCTACCACGACCTCTTCGGGCTGGACCAGCCATAACTTTTAGGGGAGAGCGCCTCGAGCCTTCCGAATCCGAATTAGAACAGATCGAAGACGAACGACGTGATTCGTCGTCTCGAGACCGCTTTCTACTGCGTACTTCCCGCCCAGACCAAAACCTTCCAGGGGGTGTGTTTTTATTGCCGTCAGACTCGATGGTGACCATGGTGGCGGCCGAAGAGTCAGAGGCATTGTCCATCTCCAAACGGGTCAATGACACCCGCAATTCTTTCTTTGAGGACTCTGTCGGAGTTCCTGTCCTATCGCCAACACTTAACGATGTTTCACATCGTTTTTTAGAGCTATTTACATTTCGTTTATTTACAAATGTACTGGAGCTAAATCCACTCCTTGCCCTTTCAACCTCCCTATATACAACACCACTATTTACAATATTTACAACTCCTTCCTCTACCAAATCGACCGAAGCCGATGAACAATGGGTGCCCCCTCCAGATACATGGGGCAGCCCGTCCCTGAGGACGGGGAGGGATTCCCCAGCCGCGTCGCGACTGGGACCCTCCTGGAGAACATTTGTCTTTGATCCACTGTTCATTTTGAAAAACTGCTTACGGGCGCAGCAGCCCCCCCTCTTGCGCTAGCGGCCGAGACTACCCCCCCGGCCATCCATCCCATCGGCGCGCCTTCAAACCTTGGGATTTGGGGGTTTTTTATTGAGGTTGGCTCCTCGCGACTGTGCGAAAGATCGAAAAGATCGCAACCAGTCCCCGGCTCCCAGACTGGGAGTAACGGTTTGCCCCCCCCTGGTCACCTTCATACACCTCTGATAAAGCAGAGGGGCAGAAGGCAGCCAGCCCCGTTGCCGAGTGTTTAGCCGACGAGGAATGATGCTTAAAGTAAAACTTTAAGATCATTCTCCGTCGCCCAGGGTGCACCGGCCCAAACTGTTACCGTTCCCTGCCGAATTAAATTCAACAAGGACAAGCAACAGTCCAAGCACACGAGGAGGTAACCCGGCATGCACCCCACCCTAACCTAACCTTTTTTTTTTTTTTTTTTTACATCGGGAAAGGCCTCGCCTACCGCGCCCCTTGGGGAGGGGCGCGGTTATGTGGGACTAGTGCGGCTAAGATGGAGATGCCGCATTTACCCACTAAAACCCGATGGTGGCCTTCTCGCGCTTCAGGGCGGGCAATGGGAATATAGACCTACATGTCAGCCGCCTGCGCTAGTGACGACTTAAATGAAGGGAGCCTCGGCCACTGAGGACACCCTACCTTCGCGGGGGCCTGTGCAATGCAGGCAGCGGTTCCCCAACCACTACCTGCTGGCTCACCCCGCGGTATGCGACGACGCAGCGGCTGAACCGCTCTTGTCGCGCGGACCGCGCTTCCTCTTGGTTTCGGGGGGAATACACCCCCTACTCCCGACGATATGACCCGCAGGCCGGCCCTTTGCCGCACAGAGTGCGCAGGAAGGAGTCGGCGCCGCGCACGACGCCGACACATGACCCTCGACACCGCAGCGGTAGCAGAGACCGCTGCGGTCCTCCTTATTTGGACAGGTGGGCACAGTATGCCCAAGCTCCAGGCACTTGTGGCACCTCAGTGGTCTGGGCTCGAGCAGAGTGATCTGCGCCGAGCTCCAGCCAACAAGGAGGCGCCGTGCCGCCACTAATTTTTTGACCACCTCAACTGGGGCCTGGACCCAAATGGTCCCCAGCCCCCACCCACTTCTACGAATTTCGCCGGACCGAAAAGATGACACTTCGCAGCCGACCAACTGTGCTGCAGCGCGCAGGACCTCCTCCTTAGTTATTGAGTCATCCAGACCGGTGATTCGCAGCTCCCTGCACTTTACCGGTCTGGAGACTAATGCCGCCTCACCGAGAACTTGGCGAATCCTGTCCGCGAACTGGTCCGCCTTCGACGCGTCACCCCCGGGCAACTCAAGGATGCGGGCGCCGGTGACAGCCTTCCGCATCTTTACCTCCCCAAGACCCATCTCACCGGGATTTACATTTTCCCGGGCTTTTGCCAGAATCGACGCGTATGTCATTCCCGACTCCTGACCTTCACGACTGAGCGTCAGCACTACAGCTGGCGCTTTTGGTATTCGAAGTTTAGGCCTCCTTTTCTTCTTCTTTCTTTTTTCTTTAGGTGCAGACGGAACCGCACGAGAAGACTCAGACTTCTTGGCAACTGCCCCAGAAGTAGGGGCTTGCGAAACTGGGGCGGCAGCAGATGTACGTGCCGCTTTCTTCTCTTTCTTCTTCGTCTTCTTGCTGACCACCGTTGCCCAAGTCTCCTCTTGCTGAGGGACCGAAGGAGGGGCCGAAGAAGGGGTCGCATCCGTGGTTTGTTTGCGATGCCGCCCGCTTGACCGCGGGGCGGGAGCTGCAATCGGCATCGCAGGAGTCATATCCATGGGGCTCATGGCACGGGGAAGCTCCTCAGGCAGAGTGTTCACCTGGGGGGCCCGATCCGCCAGAGCCCTTTCTACAGCGGTGGCACCCAACCTAACTTTTTTTTTTTTTTTTTTTTTTTTTTTTTTTTTTTTTTTTTTTTTTTTACGTCGAGAATCCTGTTTACGGACTTCCCTTGCCGACTTGGGTAGCCGGCGAGGGGGTGTGTGGAGGCTCGGGACCCAGGAAATAGGGACCCCATACCCACTAAACTCGACGGTGGCCATCGCGCGCATTTTGGACGGACAAAGGTATCAGTTGCCCTTGTACGCATTGCCCGTCCTACGCTATGGGACTACGCCCGACGGGAAGCTCTCAGACCACAGAGTGCTTCCCGACCTTCGCAGGTGAACCTGTGCAATGCGGGAGTGGCACCCAACCACTACCCGCTGGTTCCACCCGCGGCCTGCGACGACGGAGCGGCTGAACCGCCCTTGGTGACGCGCGAGCCGCGCTTCCCTCTGGTTTCGGGGGGAATACACCCCCTACTCCCGATGACATGACCCGAAGGCCTCCCCTTTGCTGCACATAGTGCACAGGACGGTGACGCGCAACAGCTAGCCGACCGATGACCATCTTTGCCGCAACGGTAACAAAGTCCGCTGCGGTCTTCAATATTGGGACAAGTGGGCACAGTGTGACCCAACTCGAGGCACTTGTGGCACCTCAGTGGTCTGGGCTCGAGCAGAGTGATCTGCGCCGAGCTCCAGCCAACGAGGAGGCGCCGTGCCGACACTAGTCTTTTTGCAGCCTCGGCAGGTGCCTGAACCCAAACAGATCCAAGACCCCTGCCGCTGCGACGAACCTCTCCGAGTTTGATTGTAGCAATATCGCAGCCCGCCAACCCGGCGACCGCCCTAGCCAACTCTTCTCTGGTAATTGAATCATCTAGACCGGTAATACGCAAGTCGTTGCATTTTACCGGCCTAGAGACGCGAACACTATCTCCTAAGACCTCTCTCATCCTACTCGCCAGTTGATCAGCCTTAGCAGCATCACTTCCCGGGAACTCCAAGATGCGAGCGCCAGTGATGGCAGTTCGTGTCCTAACTTCCCCCATACCCAACTCTCCTAAATCTATGTTTTCCCGAGCCCGACCGATGACGGAGGAATACGTCAGGCCTTCTTTCTGCGCGTCGGGACTTATCGCCAGTAGAATGGCGGGCGATTTGGGCACTTTGATGTTTTTCCTCTTCTTCCTCTTCCTTTTCTTTTGTTGCCGCTTTTCAGGCTTCCCCTTCTCGACGAGTTGAGTTGGGGACGACTTCTTTTTGTCTTGTATTGACTGGGCGACTACGGTTGGCGTTGTTGCCTTTGACTTCTTCTTTTTCTTGCGCACAACCGTAGCCCAAGTCTCCTCAACAGGAGGAGGCGGTGGTGACGGTGATGTCTTGCTTGGTCTTCTTCTTCGTGCCTTGAGTGGCCACCCTTCCGCTCGACCGTGGAGCGGGAACTTGGCCTGACGGGACAGCCAGTTCCATCGGGCTTGGTGGACGCGAAACGGGCCCGGGCGAAGGGATCGCTAGGGAGAACGTTTTCTCTGCCAAGGCCTTACCTACGTGTTCGGCGATTGTGGCCGCAAGTGACTCAGCCGGAATATTTGCAGCTCCAGCAAGACCAGCCTTCTCTGCTCGTCGAGACTTTAGGTATATCTCGTCCAGCTCGTTTCTGAGCTTCTCTATCTGCCCAGCCTGCTCTTCATTTTGCTTGCGGAGGCGCTCCACCATCTCCTGCAAGATTGCAACTTCCTTATCAGGTGTGCGCTGAGTGAGCACCTGCGAAACCGACCCAAGGTCTTCAGCCACCTCCTTGAGGGCCTTAATAAAGGTTCCCTTTAGATTTCCTGATTTCTCAGCGACCTTCAAAACTATTTTCGCGTTGCCAGCGAGACGTGCATTAAGTTCCTCCGTAGTGAGGTACTCTGCGGGCGCTTGCCCGCGCAACGCTGCTTCTCCGGAACTACGGCGGACTTTGACACAGGCGACCATGCCTGCGAGCTCTTCCTCAGCTTTCAGCCGGAGCTCCCTCTCTTTTTCCTTGTTTAAGGCCTCTTTGGCCTTGGCCCAACCAACGTACTGGCCAGTCGTAGGCGGCCGTCCGCGTCCTCTTTTGGTGGCACTCCCACGACTGGGTGTGCCTCCCCATTCGTCCTCCTCTGAGCCGCTGTCACCCGGCTTCTTCCTTTTTGTAGAGCCTGTCTCCGAGCGCAGTGACTGCATACTGCCAAACGACTGCTGCCCAATATCATCATCCGAGTCAATACCCGAGATGTAGTCATCATACTCCCCCTCTGAGTCGTACCTGATGTTCGGCACTGGTGTTCTTGCCAACCTGACTGAACACGGTCGCGTTAGCGACGAAGACTCCTTCGACGACGATGCGGCTAGAGCCGCAGAATAGTGTTTGCCCCCCTCAGATACACGGGGCTGCCCGTCCCGGAGGACGGGGAGGGATTCTCCTGCCGCCGAGCGACAGGTACCCTCCTGAGGTATTTGTTTCTGATTGACACTATCCATTGTAAGACGCTGTTTCCGGGCACAGCTGCCCCTCCCAACTTGCGCTAAGGACCGAGACTACCCCCCCGGCCATCCATCCCATCGGCACGCCTCTAAACCTTGGGATTTGGGGGTTTTTTATTGAGGTTGGCTCCTCTTGACCGTGCGAAAGGATCGAAAAGTCGCAACCGGTCCCCGGCTCCCAGACTGGGAGTAACGGTTTGCCCCCCCCTGACCGCCCACATACGCCTCTGCTAAAGCAGAGGGGCAGAGGACAGCCAGCCCCGCCGAGTATTTAGCCGACGAGGAGCAATGCTCAAAGTAAAACTTTAAGATTATTCCCCGTCGCCCAGGGTGCACCGGCCCAAACTGTTGTCGTTCCCTGCAGAATAAAATTCGACAGGGACAAACAACAGTCCAAGCACACGAGGAGGTAACCCGGCACGCACCCCACCCCAACCTAACCAACCTAACCTACCTTTTTTTTTTTTTTTTTTTTTTTTTTTTTTTTTTTTACATCGGGAAAGGCCTCGCCTACCGCGCCCCTTGGGGAGGGCGCCGGTTATGTGGGACTAGTGCGGCAAAGATGGAGTGCCGCATTACCCACTAAAACCCTGGATGGTGGCCTTCTCGCGCTTCAGGGGCGGGACAAAGGTGTCAGCGGACCTTATACTCATTGCCGCCCTGCGCTATGGACGATCAAATGAAGGGAGCCTCAGGCCACTGAGGACTCCCTACCTTCGCGGGGGCCTGTGCAATGCAGGCAGTGGCTCCCCAACCACTACCTGCTGGCTCTCCCCGCGGACTGCGACGGCGCGGCGGCTGAACCACCCTTGTCGCGCGACCGCGCTCTGTCTTGGGTTTCGCGGGGGAAGACACCCCCCTAACTCCCGACGATGTGGCCGCAGGCCGGCCCTTGCCGCACAAAGCCATGGAAGGAGTCGGCGCCGCGCACGACGCGCCAAATGACCCTCAACACCGCAGCGGTAGCAAGACCGCTGCGGTCACCTCCGATGAGCACTTCGGCTACAGTGGCCGAGCTCGAAGCATCGATGACAACGGAGCGGGCGCGCGTCCAACAGCGACACCTGTACGGAGCTCCAGCCCACAGTCACCCTACGCGCGGTTACCAAAACCTTAGCGGCCTCAGCAGGGACCTGCACCCAAATAGTGCCCAGTCCCCGCCCGCCGCGCCGAATCTCGCCGGCTTTCACGTCGCCGACCTCACACTTCCCCGCCACGGAAACAGCCCTGACTAGTTCCTCTTTTGTAATTGAGTCATCCAGACCAGTCATCCGCAGCGCCCTGCACTTGACCGGTCTGGAGACTTTGACGTCATCGCCGAGGACCTCTCGAAGTTTGGCCGCAAAGATGTCAGCCTTCGCACTCGGGTCTCGCAATTCCAGTATGCGGAACCAGCAATGCCCTCTCGCATCCTCATGGACCCGCATCCGACTTCTTCGGGCTGTATACTGCCACGTGCCTTCGCAATGACCGCACTGTATGTGAGCCCTTTCCTGGCAGCATCCGGGTTCAGCGTCAGCACAACCGCTGGCGACTTAGGAACCCGGATCTGGTTTCTCTTCTTTTTCCTACGCCGTTTCTTGGCGGGCTTTGCCTTCTTGGGTCGAACATCCGTAGCAGGCAGAACCGCTGAAGTGGTGTTCGGCGCCGTATTTTCAATCACGGCGGGTGCGCGTGTCGCTTTTGTCTTCTTCTTTTTTACCACCGTGACCCAAGTCTCCTCAGCTGGAGGTGGTGGCGGTGGGCGGTGGTATCTTTACCCTTCTCGGGACTTGAGCAGCCACCCGCCCGCTTGACCGCGGAGCGGGAGCTGGCTAGGCGGAGCAACCAAGTCCATAGGGCTCGCGGGCGCGAGACAGGCCCGGGCGACGGAATCGCAACGAAAAAGTTCGTTCCGCCAAAACCTTCCCAACATGTGCGGCAACGGTAGCCGCGAGCGTCTCTGCCGAGGTGCCGTCGGCTACGGCACGGCCAGCTGTCTCTGCTCTTCGAGACTTTAAATACATTGCATCGAGTTCGTCGCGGAACTTTTCAAGTTGGCTGGCCTGCTCGGCGTTTTGTTTGCGGAGACGCTCCACCATCTCCTGCAGTGCTCCTACTTCCTTGTCTGGGGTGCGCTGGTTTAGCACCTGCGAGACCGATCCAAGGTCCTGTGCCACCTCCTTGAGGGCTTTGATAAATGTCCCCTTCAAATTGCCTGACTTTTCGGCGACACTCAGAACAATCTTTGCGTTGCCCGCAAGACGCGCGGTGAGTTCCCCAGTGGTGAGGTACTCAGCGGGGGCTTCCCCGCGCAACGCTGCTTCGCCAGAGCTGCGACGAACTTTGACGCAGGCCACCATGCCCGCAAGTTCCTCCTCGGCCCGTAGGCGCAGCTCCCTCTCCTTTTCCCTATTTAGTGCCTCCTTGGCCTTGGCCCAGCCGACGTACTGGCCAGTTGTTGGCGGCCGTCCGCGGCCACGTTTGGTGGCGCTCCCGCGGCTGGGTGTGCCTCCCCATTCTTCCTCCTCCGAGCCGTTGTCATCCGGCTTCTTTCTTTTGGTAGAGCCCGTTTCCGAGCGCAGCGACTGCATGCTACCAAACGACTGCTGCCCAATCTCATCATCGGAGTCAATCCCCGAGATGTAATCGTCGTACTCCCCCTCGGAGTCGTACCTGATGTTCGGCACTGGAGTTCGAGCCAATCTGACTGAACAGGGTCGCGTGAGCGACGAAGACTCCTTCGACGTCGATGCGGTAAGAACCGCAGAATATTGGGTGCCCCCCCCAGATACACGGGGCAGCCCGTCCCTAGGGACGGGGAGGGATTCCCCTGCCGTGGAACGACAGGGACCCTCCTGAGGAATAACTGTATTTGAACCAATATCCATGCTGAAAGCTGTTGCGGGCACAGCAGCCCCCTCCACCTTGCGCTAGCGACCGAACTACCCCCCCGGCCATCCATCCCATCGGCACGCCTCTAAACCTTGGGATTTGGGGGTTTTTTATTGAGGTTGGCTCCTCGCGACTGTGCGAAAGATGGAAAAGATCGCAACCAGTCCCCGGCTCCCAGACTGGGAGTAACGGTTTGCCCCCCCCTGACCGCCCACATACGCCTCTGCTAAAGCAGAGGGGCAGAGGACAGCCAGCCCCGCCGAGTATTTAGCCGACGAGAACAATGCTCAAAGTAAAACTTTAAGATTATTCCCCGTCGCCCAGGGTGCACCGGCCCAAACTGTTACCGTTCCCTGCCGAATTAAATTCAACAAGGACAAGCAACAGTCCAAGCACACGAGGAGGTAACGCACGGCACCCCACCCACAACCTTTTTTTTTTTTTTTTTTTTTTTTTTTTTCGCTGGGAATCCTGTTACGGATTTCCCACTGCAATGGAGTTTGCAGTGGGGGTATGTGAGACTCGGGCCCTGTAAAGGGGGGCCCCATACTCACTAAACCCAGCACTCCTTCAACCACAGAGTGACAAGGGACACGGGAAAACGGAAGTTGCTACCACATCCCTGTCAGTGGGTGCCTGGGTAAATCAGGCCCAACAACAAACTACCCCGGATGTTATGGGGTAGTGGCGGGAACCGTGCGGAGTGATGACACGTTCCCGTCAGCGTTGGTCGATTGGTTTCGACCATTAGGGGTAAGAGGCGGGTGTATTGCCTTCTTCTTCGTCCCCTTTGGCGTCTTCGCTGCGGAGGAGCAGATGGGTCGTCCTCTCGCTCTCTTTCAGCTGCTTCTTTGAGTGAGATGACTGATTCACAAAAAGAAGCAACAGCCTTCCATGACCTTTCGCTGCTCAGCATGGCCTTGACTACGTTGGCCAACGAAAGATCCCCACCCAATAGCGACATCAGAGTATGTCGCTGCGGAGACCACGACGGGCAAACTGTAAGCGTATGATGCGCCGTGTCCTCCGCCGCGCCGCACTCATGACAGGATGGGTTTTCCTCCCGCCCAATCCGATGAAGATACCTCCCGAAACACCCATGATTTGTAAGTATCTGGGAGAGTCGGAAGGTAAGTGAGCCACTTTTCCTATTAAGCCATTGGTCCAGCACAGGTAAAATGGCATCCAATGTCTTCCGTCCTGCAGTGCAAACAGCTAGATCTTCTTTCCACTGTTGCAACATTTCATCTTGCGCTTGACGCCGGATCTCCTTCTTCTCGTCAAAAGCAGGCTGCGCTCCACTGGCGCGCTGTTCTGCCACCCAATAATAGACTTTGGCAAGTACCTGGGCTTCTGACTCCCAGGGTGGAGTGGTTGCCAAAACGCATGCGACCGCCCGTGACACTGTTAAGTAACACCGGGCGGTGCGTTGTGCAATCGCCCTTTGTGGTCTTTGCAGACACTTAAGATTATCCCTGCTTAGGGAGTCTGCCCAGATCGGAGCCCCATAGAGGGCTATACTTTTAATGATCCCAGCATAAAGCCGCCTACATAGCATGCTTGGGCCACCAAGATTGGGCAAGAGCCATCCCAATGCGTCTGCTGCTTTGAGCAGACGCGGCAGTAGCTGGTCAAAGTGGGCCCGAAAGGTCAACCGACTATCAAGAATGAGGCCCAAGTACTTCATCTTCGACTTGACCTCGACAGCTACACCACCAACAAGGATCTTGGCATCCGCTGGAATGCGTTTACGGGGGCCGTGAAAATAAACAGCCTCTGTCTTCTCTAATGCAACGCGGAGCCCCAACATCCCGATACGTCTAGCCACCAGCGAACCTGCGGCTGCTGCAAGCTGTGCTGCGTCTTGATAGTTCTTACCCCGGGCCGTTACTAGCGTGTCATCGGCATAGCATATGATGTTAGACCCGGGGAGGAGAGCGCCGCGAAGTAACCAATCAAAACCAATGTTCCACAGGATTGGGCCCAATACAGAGCCCTGTGGAACACCGGACACAACTCCATGACTTCTGAGCTGCCCGTCTTTACATACGAAGTAGATTTTTCGATTTGCCAAGTAGTCGGCCAGAAGACGCCGCAAATACAGAGGCACCTGATGGTACTTCAGTGCCTCTAGGATGGTACTGTGCGGAATGGTGTTAAAGGCATTGGCAATGTCAAATGACACTGCCAATACGCCATCGCCTTCTGCCACTGCCGTCTCGACGAGATGTTTAAGCCGAGATAGGGCATCTATCGTTGATCGAGCAGCCCTGAATCCATACTGGGCCTCAGAGAGGTTGGGACCCACTGCCGAAAGATGTTCAGAGAGTCGTGTGGCCAGCACTAGCTCAAACATCTTCCCAGCATCATCTAGCAGAACTAGTGGTCTGAATGATGAAGGCAATTCAGGAGGTCTACCTTCTTTTTGGAGCAAACACAGTCTACCCTCCTTCCATATATTAGGGAACCTACCCGTATGAAGGCACTGATCGAATAGTTCCCTAATATATACTCCCAAATGCTTAGTCGCGATATAAAGGACACGAGCAGGGATCCCATCCGGACCTGGGGCAGTCCTTTTCCCCCGTAGCCTGTCAACTACCAAGCGAAACTCTACATCCGAAATTGGGTTGACTTCTTCAACTTCTGCGGAATGTTCTGCAGAGCGCAACTCCATAGCTGGTGGGACATGATGTTGGTTGTCCCCAGGGAATAGAGTTCCAACTATGGTGTCAAGCACGTCCAGTTCGAGTGTTTCCGTAAGTGGGGGGCCGTGGGCACGCAGCTTGTTTCGCGCAGCTCGATACGGTCGCCCCCACGGATCCCTATCTAGGCTTTCTAGCATTTCTGCTCTGGAACGATCTTTGGCCTCAGCGATCGCCGTCTTCAGAGAAAGTCTAGCCTCTTGATAGTTGGAGTAGAGCCGGTCTTCCAAGGATAAATCGCGGTTCCTTCGTCTGCGGCTCCGTGTGTATGCCCTTCGTGCCGCAATACATGTTGCACGAAGTTCCGCGATTTCCTGTGTCCACCAGTAGACAGAGCGCCGCGGTGGTGGTAAGCGGGCTCTCGGCATCGAAGCATCGCAAATCTCCGTAAGACAGTTACGGAGTCGAGCAGCCGAGGTGTCTACATCTGTCGTAGAGGCTGGAGAAACAGACCAAGCTTGGACAATTGAAGCTTCATTGGCCATTTCTGTGTCCAGTCGTGTAAATGCCCATCTTGGGAATGAGCATTGATTCCTACGCACTTGCTGAGTTCCTTGTTGCGTGGAGGTCTCGAACCGGATGTATCGATGGTCTGATAAATTTTCCGTGTCCGTGACCACGTGCCAGTTGGTAACTTGTGCGGCAATGACAGGGGTGGCGAACGAGAGGTCCACCACTGACCCTCCCTGTCTCCGCACGCAAGTTTGGACTGTTCCACGGTTCAGCAAGCAGAGTCCCGCAGCTATTGCCCAGATTTCCAACGCTTGCCCACGACAATCGGTAATCTGATTGCCCCATTTGTCGGATTTGGCATTAAAATCACCCATCACAATAACTTGCAATGGGGACAGCCGTCTCACCACACCTAATAGTGTGTCTAAGAATATTTCAAAGTCGGCAAATGGACGGTTAGGCGAAAAGTAGACGCCGACTATTCCAATTCCGCCCCAATTTGTCGCCACATAGCCCGAACCCCTTTCTTTCAGCTGGAGAGGAGGGGAATTGGTTGCGTTCCTAGTCACAACTGTGACAGATCCATCACAGTCACCCATCCAATTGGGATGACCTAAAACGACATATGGCTCAGAAGCCACTGCCAAGTCAATTGACCACTCCACCAAGACTTGTGACAACATGTCTTGTGCTCTGGTGGAGTGGTTCAAATTTGCCTGCAGAAAGTTGAGATGTCGGCGTCCTAACATTGTGATTCGGTCATCTCAACTTCCTCTACCGCACTTCTGCGCGCCACCACGGGAGCCGCTGACCGGGTCAAGGTCAGAGGTTTGCCTTTTATTGGGGGGGGATTGCACTTCTTTCCCCCCATGAGATGTCCCGAGGATACTCCAGCCTCCTTGCACACGTGGCACTGCAATTTTGATGTGCACGTTGATGCTTGGTGTCCCTCTTTGCCGCATCTAAAACAGAGGCCAGATCTATCCATCGTTGAGGCACACCGCGGTCTTGTATGCCCGATCCCATAGCACCTGAAACATCGCATGGGTCTGGGCGCCAAGGCTCGGATCTGAGCCGAGCTCCATCCTATAAGAAGCCTTCCTCCATCTAAAAGTGTTTTGGCGGCAGCCACTGGACATTTCACTATTGTTGAACCCGTCCCACCCGGGCCCGAACGAATCTCCACAGCCTTGATAGAGTCAATGGAACAACCCCCCTTTCTAGCTATAGCAGCCACCAGCTCATCCTTACTCACGGAGTCATCCAGCCCACTAATGTGGAGATCTGTGCACTTCGTGGGTCTGGAGACTTTGACAGATTCTGCCACGACCTCTTTCAATTTGACCGCAAATAAGTCTGCCTTTTCCGTCATTTGAGCGCCCGGCAATTCAAGCATCCGGGCACCCGTGGCAGTATGTCGACACCTTATAGTCTCGATACCAAGGTTGGCGGTATCTATTTCCCTACGAGCCTTTTCAAGCACCGAGGCATATGTTTCTCCCCTTTGAACCGCTTCAGGAGTGAGGGTTATCACAACAGCAGCCGATTTAGGTGGGACTAGCTTCGGCTTCTGCTTCTTCTTTCCCTTTTTCTTAGCTGCAGCTGGTGCCTGCGCTTTTTTCTTAGCGGCGTTAGCCGCAGATAATTTAGCCATTTGGTCTTTGGCCTTGGCTAGAGACTCACCCTGCGGGGGAGAAGGAGTAGTGGGAACGGCTTTACTCTTCTTCTTCTTCCCCTTTTTGACAACAGTCGACCAACCCTCTTTGGCCGGTGTGGTAGCTGGTAGGAGTGGGTCGGCTGTATCTAATTCCGACGTTTGAGGTGCAGGCTGCACCGGCTTGCCCCCTTTCTTAGACTTAATCATTGCCATATCTGCTGGCTTTTTGTTGTCAGCAGCCAGCGGTGGGCGAAGACGCTTTTCGGGCAACAACCGGTCTCCGATGCCATCGAAGCGGGCGTTTATCATAGTGCCCACTTCGCACATTACCCTTCTCATTATTTCTTCTATGTCAGAAGAAGTATTGGGCGCCTCTGTCAGTGTTGAGCGCCGTTTGCTTAGTGCCGACTCTGGCGTATAATCCGTTGTTGTACAATCAGCATCATGATCCATTCCCATATCATGTATATCTGGTGACTTTTGACGGTGGCTGCGTAGCACTGTCTTTCGGAGTTCCGTCATTTCCTTCTTTAACGCATCCAGTTCGGACTGTATGCGCTCATTCTCAGCTGTGAGCCGCTGGTTGTCTAACTGGAGCTTGCGAGTTTCTTCGGTAGCCGAGCGATTTGCAAGCTCACAGAACACTCCTTCCAATGTTTGCGCTGACACTTTGAGCGCCTTCTGAAAGGTTCCTTTCAAGTGCGATGACCTTCCAGCGACCTTTAGAATGGTCTCCAACTGCGTTTCAACAACCTTTTCCAACTCAACGACTGTACGACCATCTTTATTATGAAAGCCTATCGAGAGCTCCGGGTTTGACAACGCACGCGTAGCACGCGCTTCCTTCATTGTGTCTAACACCTCTTTCTCCGCCTCTATTTCAATTTCCTCACGTCTAGCTTGGTTGAGCTGACGCTTTGCCTCTGCAAGTCCGACATATTGCCCGGTCGTAGGAGGACGCCCTCGCCCCCTCCTAGCAGTTGGCATCTTACGTACCGGGCAT
Source organism: Leucinodes orbonalis (assembly GCA_019425675.1). Lineage (NCBI taxonomy): Eukaryota > Metazoa > Arthropoda > Insecta > Lepidoptera > Crambidae > Leucinodes > Leucinodes orbonalis. Next base: position 3,565 of record PQWD01005126.1, on the reverse strand, counting down.
TCGTCATTTGATTTGTCAGATCCCGAATCATTATCGCGACTACGCTTACGCGGTGTTCGCAAATAGAGCGACCGAGTTGATGTGGTCGCCATCTCAGGCCGTGAGTTTATGGACACTGAATTGTCCGAATCGTCGTCACTATAAAATTTAGATGCTATGCCCTCTGTGGAAGTCAGAGAGGTACAGCTTCTATACACAATATCATCATTAATTGTTCGAGCAAGGGTGACTGAACAAGGTCGCGTCAATTGCGACAGCTCGACTTCATCATCACGAGGTGCGGACGAGACCGCAGAACAGGGTTTGCCCCCTCCAGATACTTGGGGCTGCCCGTCCCTGGGGACGGGGAGGGATTCCCCAGCCGCGTTGCGTCTGGGACCCTCCTGGAGAATAGTTGTATTTGTACCACTGTCCATATTTAATTTCTGCTTGCGGGCGCAGAAGCCCCCCCTCCTTGCGCTAGTGACCGAGACTACCCCCCCGGCCATCCATCCCCTCGGCGCGCCTTCAAACCTTGGGATTTAGGGGTTTTTTATTGAGGTTGGCTCCTCTTGACCGTGCGAAAGGATCGAAAAGTCGCAACCGGTCCCCGGCTCCCAGACTGGGAGTAACGGTTTGCCCCCCCCTGGCCATCTTCATACGCCTCTGACAAAGCAGAGGGGCAGAAGATAGCCAGCCCCGCCGAGTATTTAGCCGACGAGGAACAATGCTCAAAGTAAAACTTTAAGATTATTCCCCGTCGCCCAGGGTGCACGGCCCAAATGTTGTCGTTCCCTGCAGAATAAAATTCGACAAGGACAAACAACAGTCCAAGCACACGGAGGTAACCGGCATGCACCCACCCAACTAACTACCTAACCTAACTATAACCTATACCTAACCTTTTTTTTTTTTTTTTTTTTTTTTTTTTTTTTTTTTTTTTTTTTACGTCAGGAAAGGCCTCGCCTACCGCGCCCCTTGGGGAGGGGCGCCGGTTATGTGGGACTAGTGCGGCGAAGATGGAAAAGCCGCAATTACCCACTAAAACCTGACGGTGACCTTCTCGCGCTTCAGGGGCGGGCAATGGGAAAGTAGACCGACCATGTCAGCCGCCCTGCGCTCTACGGATCTCCGTTGACGGGAGCCTCAGGCACTGAGGACTGCCCGACCTTCGCGGGGTACCTGTGCAATGCAGGTAGTGGCTCCCCAACCAACTACCTGCTGGTACCACCCGCGGCATGCGCAGACTTCCCGGCTGAACCAGGCTGTGCGCGTTTGCCACCTTTCCTCTTTGTTTGGGGCTGTATGCACCCCAAACTCCCTAGGACGTGCGATGACGGCCTGTCCTTTGCGCAACAGAGTGCGCAGGAGGGCGGCGCCGTGCATGACGCCGAAAGGTGACCCTGTTTACCGCAGCGGTAGCAGAGACCGCTGCGGTCGACCTCACTCTGACACAAAGATTTGGGATGGCCCAACTCTAAACACCTATGACATCGTAGTGGGCGAGCGGCAAGCAGGGTAACCTGTGCCGAGCTCCAGCCCACTAGTAATCGACGTCCTGCGACGAGGATCTTCGCAATCTCTGCGGGGGCCTGCACCCAACATGTGCCATGCCCTCTCCGACCGCCTCACTTCTCCCATCTTAAAAGCTGCCTCACTGCAGCTGGCCGTCTGCGCGATGACGCGCGACAGCTCCCCCATCGTGACGGAGTCGTCCAGACCGGTGATCCGCAGCTCCCTGCACTTCACCGGCCTGGTCACCCGGGCAGTATCTCCTACAGCCTCGTGGAGCTTGGTGGCCAAGAGGTCCGCCTTCGCCTCGTCCGCACCGGGCATCTCAAAAATTCGCGCCCCTGTGACGGCGCGCCGAATCCTAACCATCCCTTGAAGCCCCAGTTCTGCAGGCTTAACTATCTCTCGCGCTTTGGTGAGTACAGTCTCGTAGGTGAGACCGCCCTTTTGCGCTTCGGCATCTAGCGTTACAACGACGGCTGGAGCCTTCGGAAGCCGGATGCTCGGTTTCTTCTTGCCACGCTTCTTTTTCTTGGCAGGAGCCTTCTTTTTCGCAGGTTGTGCGGCTGCGGTGGGCTCCTCACGGGGCAGAACCCGAGGAGTCTGGTCTACTTTTTTGGCCGCCTTAGCGGTCTTGGTCTTCTTGGACTTGCGGCCTACTACTGTACTCCACGTCTCTTCCTGGGGAAGAGACGGGGTAAGTGCCGCTGGTGGCTCGTCCGTTGTTGACCTCCGAACCGATGAAAGTATCGGTGAGGCCGGCGTACAGTCCATGGGCGTGGCAGGCCGTCGCACGCTCGACAGCTGTTCTGCCAACACCCTCTCAACTCGTGAGGCAACTGCGTTGACCAGTGCCTCAGGAGGAGTGCTACTCTCGGCCGCAGATGGTCGGGCCTTGAGCTTTTCGATTTCCGAGCGGAGACTAATAAGCTCTTTTTCCTGCTCCTTCACCTTATCTTGAAGGCGGTCATACGCGTCCTTCAGGACTCTTTCCTCTTCGCCAACTGGACGACTCAAGAGTACTCGCGCCACCGCGCTTACATCCATGGCAACCTCTTTGAGGGCCTTTATGAAAGTGCCCTTGAGGTTGCGAGACGTCTGTGCAACCCGCATTACACAGGAGCCACTCTGCACCAGACGCTCGCAGAGCTCCGTCGTGGACAGCAATGACGGGTCTGCCTTCTCAGGGGGCATATTGAATGCCCGTTCGCCAGATGTTCGGCGAACGGCAATACGCTCCGACAACTGTAAAATCTCCTCCTCCGCTTGGAGTCGGAGTTCGCGCTCCTTCTCGTCGTTGAGCGACTTTTTGGCCTTGGCCAGACCAACGAACTTTCCCGTCGTAGGAGGTCGTCCTCTACCTCGTTTTGGGGTAACGCCTCGCGGCGGTCCACCCCACTCGTCACCACTCCCAGCGGAATCGCTGTCATCTCGTTTCCGCTTCGAACCCACGTCCGAGCGGAGATCCATGCTCCATATAGTATGTCCTAATGGACCTTCATCGTCCGAGTCAAAGTACTCGTCGAATTCTTCATCACGCCCGGTGGTCGGCGTAGGATGGCGTTCGACATGACAGAACATGGCGAAGAAGTTTTTCCACCAACTCGGTGGGTGTGCCAGAAGGCACAACGCGGTTGGGGCCCCCCGTATAAGTGGGGCCACCGCCTCCGCAGAGGACGTACGGGATTCCCCAGCACCGGAAGTGCTGGGACCGCCCGGGGACTAGTTTCCAATTCGCGTTTTTCCATATATTATCGCTGCTTGCGGGACAGCAGCCCCTCCAACTCGACGGTGTAGCGACCGGACTCCCTCCGGCCATTCATCTCTCGTCCACGCCAAAACTTAGGATTGGGTGACAGTTTAAAGACATATCCAGGTGCGGCCCGTGCCCCGACAGACACCGGCCACCGTTCCCCGAGACTGGGGTTTACGGGCCCGACTAGCCGACGTAAAGTGTCAAACTAGCCGCGCCTATTGGTGAGATTTTAGCCGTCCCAAACTGGGACGTTACAGGGGCACCACGAGGAGGTATCTCACCACGCACCCAACCCAACTTTTTTTTTTTTTTTTTTTT